>WOVY01006728.1:0-69941 GCA_013436015.1 Rhipicephalus annulatus
TGAAACTGCGTGAAGAACGCAGCAAGGCCTTATGCAGGCCTGTACCAAAGACAGACCTCATCTTCCCTAAACAACCTTTGAACTCTTCCCGACTAACAGATGGCAGTCTTCTTGACTCAACAAGACTGCTAGTTGTCGTTGTTGGTAGTGCACAAGTTTTTGCCTTGGTTGGTCAGCAATTTTGACGTTGTTATTTTGCTATTTGGCTCAGAATGTGCTGATAAAAGTCAGAATGGAATAATTTTTTGTTTGTAACATATTTTTATAAAGTGCAACCTGTGACATTCGTGCTGAATATTAAAGGAGTTATATTGTAGTTCTGTGCGTCCTTGTAGTCAATTTACAAAATTTATTTCTCCTTTTCGGTAAAGTCCCCCCCTCCCCTTAAAAAATTGCATGTCTGTATATTGGATCATATTCTTGTCACGCAGACAACTTTCCATCGATTACCACTTTAAACTTCAAGTTTAAGTAATTTATTTTTATGTGCGTGTTTCTCGATTGCTTTGTCACAGACAATATGATTTTTTGCTCACACAAAGAACAACTGCTATTGTAGGATCACGCAGATAGAAAGGAATGCAGGGACAAACTACAGCGTCAATCAATCCTTTTTCAAGCGTGGTATGTGACGTATTGCTTGAAAAAGAGACTGGTTGACGCTGTATTCTGTCACCTTCGTATTTCGACGACGTATGCTGCGTCCTTTCTTCAGCATGAACCCACTAGCCAAACAGCATGTTCTAGAAAACAACGCCAACACCGAAATTTCTGCGAAAGGGAGCTCTTGAACGTTATAGCGTTATTAAGCCATGACCAAGTTTTCATCAGGCCAAGTACGCGTATTGATGCGCTTCAACCGCCACCGTGTTAGCCTTTCACATTCCTGCCCCCTCAGTCAACACAATTGTTCGCATCCTTCACACCGTAGTGAGTACCATCGCTTGTAAATGGCTCTCATTTTAGTTGACTTTCATCTGCAAAGCAGAAGCGTCCGTATTGTGAGAGAAAAAATAATACCCTTAGCCAAGAATAAGGTCCACCAAAACAGACTTCGTTAAATGTAGATTTCAGTTATACTTGACAGCATTGTGCTAGCTAACTAAAAAGTATATATTTCAAAATTATATAGCTCCTCTGAATGTCTGTAGGTACTCCGCATGACTAAAACCACATGTAACCTAACATATAATAACGGCCGTTACTTCAACGTCAACATCTGTGGGGGGAGGATTTAGACCTCCTCCCACGCTTAGCCGTGCGTGACTGAGCCGTGTACCGGAAAAAGGAGATCCTCAAGGTTGAGCCTACGCCGGGAGATTGGGCTTTTAAGGCCCCCCGGCAGAAGGCAACACGTCCTTTGGCCCCGGCTTCACGTAGACGGCGCCCATAGGCTGACCCAGCCAAGGAAAATCTGCAGTCGCCTTTTCCTATTTCTCTCTTCTACATCTTCGTCTTTTATCCTCTTGAAATCTGTCCCTGTCTCCTTCTATTTTCTACTCACTTCATTGTTTCCCGGTGGTAAGCGTTAACCCTGAGGCAAATAGCCCCATCTTGGTCTAGACTCATCGGGATTAGGGTAGCGTTGTATGACTGGCGTCTGTAAGCTTTTAGTGTCTGCGAAATTTAATGGCAAACTCACCTTCATTCATAGCGTGGAACAGTGAAGCTAAAATGTCTCAAGGCCATAAAGTTCAAAAATTTTACCAGCATCGTCGTGAGGGACAGACAGGCACTGTCTGATATCTTTGTTTAGAAGCTTGGTTTTGTCACGCAAAGACTACGGGTGCATTGTATATCAGGTCCAGAATCAAGGACAGCACACCAAACAATGACATGTGTGCTGTACAGCACACACACCAGCACACAAAACCTTGTTTACTACTCAAGTATCTGGCTGGCACTTGGTGCTTCTTCTGTGCTAGCCCTGTCCATAGACTTTATGCAGAGTCAGATCAGGTGGCCACTTTACTAGCAGCAGCGCGTATCTAGGCGTCCTTTATGCAGTTAGAATCATGTCCCTTGAAGCCGCTCTCATGTAAAAACAACCTACGAATGAATTGTGTAAACTACTCATTTATAACCTAAATCGTCCTTTAACTAACCCCCACCGTTTCTATTGGCAATAAGACCTGCAGTAGAAAAAGTTGAAATTTGTTTCCATGATTCACAGGAAAATGACCACGCGAACACATTCCTCCCTGGCAGCAGTGTCCAGTCACTGTGAGTGGTACTTCAAGAACTCAGAAACAAAAATGGTTCAAGGTGCAGTTAATTTAGCAAGATTTCTTGACCCCTTGAATGCAAATATTCATCAGCCTCATTCTTCTCTGATGGCTCAAAGTCTCAAGCATTTGAATTCTGTGCAGCCTACGGACAAACTTCTCCGACAACAAACCATGCATAACATTTACCAAAATTTTTACAGCTGAAGCCAATTGGCTAGCCCTGCTTGATATATACAAGTACAGCAAGAACCCCGCTTTCTACAAGCTTGTTAAGGAAATCTATGCAGCCTATAACGTAAAGCCTTTCTGTTGTTATTTGCTGGGTGCCCGGTCGTTTTGGTTATTGGCGGGCAATGAAAGAGTGGATAAGAATGCAAGAGAAGCCACTGGTCGGCAAACTGCAGACATAAACCATTGTTTCTGGGCGTGATGTAAAACCTGTTGTTGAAGTTTAAAGTTTGATGGAAGCCCGTCTGGTCGGGATGATACATGGTTCAAGGGATAAAAGGCTCGAGGCACTGCGCCGAGCAAAGTAAAAGTTAAAAAAAGTTGGTCCCCGTATCTGCACAATAATCTGCAAATGTCGTCGAAAGACAATAGTCTTGCGTGTGGAGAGAGTGAACAAAACATTTATTTGATGTTCTGCGCAAGCAAATTGGTGAATGGTATTCTGGAGGCGCTGTGTTAGAGTACCTCGAGCGTGTAGAGGCAGACGAATGAGTGCATCAAATCACGTCACATGTGAGACATGAGTGCCATCTGGCAGTTTTCTTCAAAAACGAAGCGCGTGGCTCAGGGGCGAGTGTGCGCGCCCGTCTCAGAGGTGATAAGGTGTAGAACGCAAGGCGACGGGTAGGTACCACCACCGTCTCGTTTTATCAAAACGTTGGAAACACTTTCTGTTCGTGCAAGCGTTGCACGGTCAAGGCAGCGTGATAAGTGCTACGGTCCTTAAAATTACTTATGTATGCCTTTCTAGTAAAAGACGCACATGCAAAATATATACGTGTTGTTTGGTGCCCCAGACATGCGCAATCATTGCTTTTTAATCGATGATTGCACAAGTATACATGTATAAACGCTGATTCTTGAGCATAATTGGTGGGAGCTGCGGATGGGGTCGGCCGTTTTCAAGTACCCGATGCTGTTAAGAGTGGACAAACAGACAAATGTACGGACGGACGGACAGCAAGACAGACATACAGACAAACAGACCAAATTTTTGCGTCGAAGGTCCCCAAGAAAGACTATCGCTCTTAAAAACACAAAAAAGGACGTTTCGGCTCCCACACAGAAGCCTTTTTCACCGTGAAATGAAAACGTGTGTAAAGTATTTCGTTTTATGTATGTTTCAATATATCACGCAGGAAGCGCACATATACGGACGGCAGATTACAATCGTTCTTGTTTAAAGTGCGCGTAGTGGTTTGTGTCACGAGTGACTCAGATAAAGACGGCCGTTGTCGCTAGAGAAAAAGGACTGTACGGCGTCTTATCGATGCTATGTAAGAGCAACAGACAAGTGCCCGAGGTCAGTGCTGATGAAAACTTCACGATTCTTGACGCATCCCTAATGCCGTCAAGAGACATCATGACTGGGTCGTGGAAGCACAAATCGGCAGCAAACACATGAAGCTGAAAGTGGACACCGGTGCACAAGCCAACCTTTTGCCGTATAGTTTGTACCGCACCTACAGCCAGTGGCACACATAAAAGAAAGTTGCTCAGTGCTACGCTCTTATGGGGTGAAAATCATCAAGCGTTTTGGAGCAGCCAGACTGAAGTTCACAGTCGGAAAATGGTGATTGAAGTCGACTTCTTCCTTGTAAAAAAGGAACGTGCCATTATTGGTCTCGAAGCAAGCGAACACCTGGGACTCTTCGTCCGGTTAGTCGATGCATTAACAATGGGATCTACAGTAGCTCATGCAAATACAATGACCTCTCACCGGCACCGGATGCCTTCAGCGGCTGTACAAAATAGTCTTGCGACAACATTGCCGTGCATATTGTCCCAGATGACTAGACGAGTACCCTTGGCCCCATTGAAACCACTGAGGGCGGAACTGACTGGATTATCGAGGCTGTCATCCTTGCCAAGGTTGAAGACCCCGACGACTGGGTGAGTCCATTAGTTATTGTCAAGAAAAGAAGATGGTCGAACTTTGAATATGCATTGATTCTAGCAAATTTAATGAAGGTCTTAAAGGGCCAGTCAACAGGCTCCGAAACTCACAGAAAAAGCTCGCGTATTTTTCCTGCGCGGACTAACCTTCTTCCATGCGCACTGACGTCAACTTGGCGATCGGATGACGCTGACTTCATTACTGTATGTTGAGACCTGGTTTAAGACCAGATCGACGAGCTGCGTGCTTGCAGTCACGTCAGCCGATCACCGATTTGACGTCACTGTGCGTAGGAGGAGGTTGGGCATGAACAGAAAAAATGCGCAGCTTTTCCTGAGTGTTTCCGGCCTGTTGATTGGCCTTTTAAGCGAGAACACTGCAATGTCTTGTTCGCGATGGTATCGAAGCCGAGCTTGTGAGAACGCGATTTTTTTTTCACGACTAGATGTGAAATCCAGTTTTCATCAAATACCACTGCACGAAGAAACGTCTGAGATCTGCACGTTTCGTTCGACCCCCGTTTGGTCGTTATCGCTTCCCCAGGCTTCCTTTCGGCAACACCTCAGCATCTGAAATGTTTCAAAGGCACATGAACGACATCTTTGACGATATACCTGGCATGTGCTTGTATGTCGTCGACATCCTAGTGTGGAACTCTTCAAGAAAAGAGCATGACGAAAGGCTAAGAGCAGTCCTTCAGTCTGTGCGGAATTCTAAATTAACATTCAATGCTTCAAAATGCGATATCTATGTGATAGAAATTCTTTTTATGGCGACGCCATTTCTGAAATTTGCGCGCAAACAAACCCTGGTTCAGTCGAATAAGTTTTACGTCTACCGCCACCGAAGGACAAGAAAGGCGTTCACGGAATGCTAGGTGTCAGCTATTTCACAAAAATTCATGCCAGCACTTGCAGAAAAAAACTAAGTTGCTCCGAGGCATGATCAAGAAAGACTGTTTTTGAATGGACGGTTAACCATGTTAACGGGTAGAACCACACCTGTGCCACTTTAAGTAGCAAATTTGTTCTGGCTATTCTCGATCCAATGCGTGGCACTAAAATAGCTTCAGATGCATCGCGAAATGACATCGGTTCAGCGTTGCTACAGCACTGCGGGGATGCTTGGAAACCTGTAGCATATGCCTCGCGATGTACTGTCTGAACCCCAAAAACGATATTCACAGATTGAGAGAAAAAACAATGGCTTTGGTATAGGGGTGCCAGAAATTTCACGATTTTGCGTATGAGCGCTAGAGTCATCCTTAAAAGAGACCACCGCCCCCTGATCAATATTTCGAAAAAGGCGATCGCCGACATACCACCAAGACTACAGTGTTTATTTCCACGTTTGATAAAGTACAATTTTTAACGGCATTTGTTTCAGGAAAACTGTTCATGTTGCCAGACCTGCTGTCGCGTGCCTTTGTTGAAAAGCCGCATAAAGACGAGCCGATGAAGACATTGAAGTTCACGCCGTAAGTGTGGTATTGTCACTTGTGAGCGATGCTACGTCACAGCGGTTATCAAGAGAGACTCGAAACAACTGCCTCTTGCGAAGTGTCATTACTTTCCTGCAGAATAACCGACGTGTGCAGGGACAGTTTAGGCAGTTCAAAAAATGAATAATTTATTGTGAGAGCTGTGCTATTAAAAGGGTGCGAGGTGGTGGTTGCCACACAGTATGCGTCTAGGAACGTTGCGAAGAATCCATGATGGTCAATGGGAATAAACAAGTGCAAGGAACGAGCGTACCGTTTGGTTTTTCCGGCCCGGTATGAACACTGATATTGAGAATCTGGTTGAAAGATGTTATTGTGCCAGAAGCACGCATACAAGCAACATAGTCAACCATTCTTGTCCGCCCAATGCCGGCGCATGCATGGTGTCGTATAGGTGTTGATATCTTCCAGTGTGCTGAGAAGTCTTATATTGCACGTATGGTGCCTTATCTAGTTTCACGGAGGTAGAGCACCTGCAGGACACGTCAGTGGCGACCGTCATTGATAACCTAAGCGCAATTTTTGCAAGATACGGCATACCTATGCAGGTGTGCACTGACAAAGGCTGTAATTTTCAAGCCGATAGTTTGTGCTCTTCTCAAAACATACGATTTCTAGCACGTTACTTCCAGCCCGTGGTTTTCAAGCTCAAACGGCTTGGCGAAAAAAAGTGTTCAGGTGGTTGAAAGAATCGTTTAATTAAACAACTGAGGCGTGAGATGACTTCTGGCTTGGATTGCTCAGTTACAGATCTTCACCCCTGGGAGACAGTTGGTCACCAGGTGAACTGCTGTTTGACCCACGACTTCGAAGATCGTTGCCAGATTTCGCGCAGGCTCCCAGCACATCTGTGTGAAAGCAGCGACAGACAGAACGACCGAGACGTCCTCTCGCTCCATTGTAGAGAGGATAAGTCATTTGAGTGTGTGGAGACCGATGGGATACCAAAGCCACAGTGATGCGAGCAGAGCAACCAAGGCCCTACAGAGTGGAGAGAAAGACGGCAAAATCCTGTGCCATAACCAGCAGCACCTGCTTGCGAGAGCAGAGCCGTCAAGCAGAGAGTAATCCGCTGAAGAATTCATGGACGACGAAAAGCGACAACGACGGCAGTGTAAGCTTACACGAGTCTTCAACTGATAGTGCACCGGCGATATGAAATGAAGCAAGTCCGCACTTGAAGAGATCAACGCGCGAAAGAAGACCTCCGCAGCGCCTCTATTATGGTAGTTTAATTAGGCAATACTCGTAACCACTTGCTGAGGAATGAATGCGGCTGCGCGACAACAAGCAGGAGAACGAGGAGAAATAAGAATTGGGGGGGGGATGAGCGGTAGAAATAACATGGACGCTCTTAGTGTAGGGCTCGGGTCTTGAATACGCGACATCTTTCTAGTGCCGAAAGCCCCCCCCCCCCCTCCCGGTCATGTCCTTCCAAGACTTTTACTTCCGATGGCGTCGTTGGAGCGGCTGCGCAAGAACCATGGCATCGTCAGGGCCAGCGTCACATGAACTATCACGCTCCTGACTGATGAGCTGTAGGCCTTCGTTACCGATGCCAGTCAGGTCGACTCCGACATTGCCTACCTTCGCTCAGAAGAACGCCGAACTTGTCACCCTAAACGAAGAAATCTTCGATGCGACTGACGACGACGGCTACGAGGAAGAGCTCGAGGTCGTGTAGGAGTAGGACTGAAGGGTCTTTTACGCCATGTCCCGAGCACGATTCTTCTTCCGAGAGACCGCAAACAAGGTGACAGTAACGAGTACTGCGAGACTGGTGGCTACATCACCCAACGCTGACGCCGGTGGTGCCAGCACCGCAGTCCAGAGTCAGGCAAGTGACTCTTGTCGAGTAGCCGATGTGATTCTCAGTCAAGGAACGATGCCGCGTTATCGCACGGCGGTCGTGCCGAAACTACAACTCCCGACGTTTTCCGGCGCACTTCTTGATTGGCAGTCCTTCTGGGGCCATTTCAGTGCCACGATTCACCTAAATGAAGACCTTTTACATATCTAGAAGTTCAAGTACCTTCAGTCCCATTTGAGTGGTGCCGCAAAGAGCGCAATCGAAGGCATCTGACTAACCGAGGACAATTACAACATCGCGATCAAGACCTTGACAGAACAATTTGGTGGATGCGTTTTCCTTGTCAAGGAGTACGTTGACCACTTGCTCTCATTAGTGCCAGTGAAGTCGTCGGCAGACGTGGAGAAACTTCGCGTGCTCTACGTCAAGGTCAACTTTCGAGTCTCTGCGTTGAACGTTTTGGGCGTCTCACCGAACCAGTGCAACGTGGTCCTCAACCGCGTCCTGATGAAGTGTCGGCTGTTTTATCTCGCAAATATCTGCCGCCAGAAGGTGCAGGTAGTGCCGCAGAAAACGTCCGGCATCGCAACACCTGAACAGAGAGCTCGCCAGGCTGCCGAATTGCTCGATTTTTCGCGCATTGGGATTGAGGTTCGAGAGAAAAGCAGGCCAGAAAAAACGGCGTCTGATTTCTTGTGGTTGTGGCCTGAAGAGGTCGAACCTCCATCAGCACCGATGGGACATTCGCCTACGATGTCTGCACTTGCTGCCGAAGCTTTTAGAGTTACGAAAGATGTGTGCCCTTTATGCAGCAGTTGTTAGCACACCATCGCGGACTGCAACGTTCAACTCTCGGCTGAAAAAAAACGGCCTCGGTTGCACACTGCTCGTTGCTGCTACCGTTGCGGCTTGCAAAACCACATGGTGTCCTTTTTGCCGACGTACACGCAGCATCACCTGTAGTGAGTGCAACCGGCGGCACCTCACTATCATCTGTGAATTGTTTTTTAACTGGCAGCCCCAACCCGTACAAACGCGATGACAGTGAACCAAGACGACCCACTCATCACTAGGCGAGGCGCTAACACGCCTTCAGTGACATCGGCCTTAAGCGCCCTGAGCGGAATCAACGCCGTTCTTCTTCAGACAGGACAAGTCTAGATCGAGTGTGGGTGCCGAAAGCGTCTCGTGCGCATTCTTCTTGACAGGAGAAGCCAGCGCACATTGATCCGAGCGGATGTCTCAAAGGACCTCAGATGCCCGGTTATCGGAACCGAAGAACTTTCTTTGGTTACGTTCAGCCACTCGAAGCCCCGCGAAGTAACACGCAGTCGATGGGTATCTTTGACTCTACGAAGTCAACGTATGGACGTGGCGATAACCATGGAGGCCTTGGAAGTACCCGAAGTGGGTGCCGTTACAAGTCCGCTGCTCAGTACTGATGCTTTGAGGCTTTTGTGCGACAAGTACTATGATGATGCAGACAACTTTCATCGCGACACCTGGCTTTCACAGGAAGTAAGCGTTTAAATATGTTTTAACGTCTACTAAAAGGTAGCAACTGGAAGGATAGATCGCTTGTCCAGTGATCTTAACGGCAATGGAAACCGAGTTTGGCTGGACCATTTAGGGCACCATGGAATGCGAGGGAAGTTGAGCATACACAGGCCCTCTATTCTTGCACTGTAGCACGAACTTTGTTCCTAACGGTGATCTTTCTGCAATGTGGCGTCTTGGCGTCATGGGGATCAAGACTCCTCCTGAGGAAAGGAGCAAGGCTCCTCCAGAACTTGAGGCATCTGAACAGGGTATCATCAAGTTGGACGGCTGGTATAAAGTTGGGCTGAAATCACAAGTTCGGGTAGACATTCAGACAGCAATCATCGGAGATAGGGAGAAGGCTATCCACAAGTGCAATTTACCTGGTTCAAGAAACGTTCTCAAGTTCATAGACACCGTGGCAAAGCAATCACAGTGCCGTTTAGCAAAAAACAGACAAGGCGATTGGAAATACCACAGGCATAAGACAATGGCTATTATGCGCTTCATCATACATCATTCATGGAAATGCTGTCACACCAAGGCTTCGTGCTTTGGCTGACACATCAACGCACGCGCTAGGGCATGCCTGCCACAACGATGCCCTGCTGAAGGGTTCAGAGCTCAATGCTGATGTTATGCAGTTGCTGCTCGTCTTCGAGAGCCAACCAGTTGTCCGGTGGAAGTTTGGGGGAGATATTTGGTGGGAAGACCGGTTATACCGGATCACCCACTTGACAGGAAATACATCTAGACGGTCATTTGTGCTACATCTTGAATGCCGAAGGCCTGGCTGTTGGGAGCTGCGAAGTGTGTTCCCGTGTTGACGGTAGCACACGTTCAGTGCTACAATAGCTGAATGGGGTGGTCAGCGCACCCAGGAGAGAATGATATTGCGCGCATGCTTAGGGTGACTAGCTTCTGGAAAGGCAATGAAAGCAACTGGTTTAGTTAGCATATGCTCTGAAGGAAAGTCAGCGAGACAAGTGATCTGGACCAGCGAGACTGCCTCGTGATTGTCTTGGCCCCTATGTTGCGGATGACTGCGGCCTCACGACAACAAGCAGGAGAACCGAGGAGAAAGAAGAAGGGGGGGGGCACGAATGGTGGAAATGAACATAGACGTTCTTGGTCTAGGGCTCGAGTCTTGAATACGCGACAACCACTTGCATAATGCCGTGAAAAATTCACACTGTTCTGTAGTTTTTACAAAAAGGAAGATGCATCATGCTCAATAAAGACAGGCGCTTTGTGCTAACATGCTTCTGATTCAGAGGTATTGCGCATGCCCACCAACAATACAAACAGCAAACACGCCATCGGAAGACAATTTCCAATATATTCCCTTTGCTACCTTAATCGTACGCTGCACAAATAAAGCAACCTTGTTCTTTTTTGTCTGAAACTTGGCAACTTTGCTCGATTGTATTCATTGCTCAAAGCACCGGAGACGAACGACCTAAATTGGGGTATGACAAACATGTTTTTGCCTCAGTTTTAGCGAGCCATCGACATTTCGTGGAGATGTTCACGTATTGTCGGGCTGCTAGTGACCTTATTGACCACGAGCGGTTTCCTTACATTTAAAAAACTTGTGGTACTAGAGGTCTTTACACAATTTCTTTGCTCTATACGTCCGCTTGAGGTGTCACATACAAAGAATAAGTCTTCTAGCGACATGAAGCCTCGTTGAAAGATTATGTATCAAAAAGAAGCATTTTTTTGGGCGTAAAGCTCCTAAAGAGTGAGCTCAGGCCACTGTCCTTCGATGACAATGATGCTGTTAACAACGAATAGCAAGCTCGTTCCTGACAAGAGCGTGTACCACACAATCGAAATTCTTGGAAGAACGGCGAAAGCAGATCTCCCGTAGAATTTATAGAGTCACCTATCAACGCAAAGGTTTCAAGGAAGCTGAGAAGTTCCGGCTTCTTCAGGGTTTTGGTCTCAGTCGGCTAACAAATAATCTTCAATTCCAGGACATCAATAATAATAAAAAACGTCAGGCCTGTGCGTAGGGTGAAGCACAGTGACAGCGAATGCTAGTTGAGAGGCTTTTCAGAGCCTTTAATAGACACTGATTAGGTAACTATTGCAAGCACATTCGCTTGATGCCCTACACGGCATTATTAAAATTTGTTTTCGGTAGAAGGCCAGCATTCGCTATGCCATTTTCGTTATTTTTTGTCATTCTTCTGTGAAGCGTAGTATCCGCTAAACGCTTGCAAAGAATATTGTGCCAATTGTTCGTGCAGTGGCTGGCAACAATGAGGTATTAGAAGTTCCCTCACGTCCTGGCGAGCGGGCTTCTGCGAAAGCTGAGTGAGCACTCAGGGGTTTTGTCTAAGGGTCGGGTGGATCTAAATAATAGAGGTTGTTAGACGATTTACAGTTTGCTTTGCTAGCTGAGCTGATGTCGACAGATTTTCTAGGAGGTGGCCAGGGTTGGTCTCCGCCTAGGTCGCCCTCTCCCACCTGATCAAATGCCACTAAAAGTTTTTCTGTAGCTCTAGTGCCCCTGTATGGAGGATCCATTCGGCTTACCAACCCAAAAGCGCTACTAGCTGAGCTCCAGTCGGCGACGTGCCACTATCTTCATATTACTAATGTTCGGCAGTTTGGCAAATGTGGGATAATTTGTATATCGCCTGACCAAGTTTGTGTGCATGATCTTCTGAAATGCTTGACATTTGGATCGATGCAAGTGAATGCTTTCATCCCGCCACATCTTGCATGCACCAAGGGGAAGATACTAGCTAGATAGATACAACGGTGTACATGCTAGCTCAAGTCCAGAAGACACACTCGAGAAGCTTTCAGCGGCTGATTCGATAGCTTTATACCGGTGCAACAAAACAGTCGACAACAAACGGGTCTTGACTGATTTGTTGATAGCTGCATTTGTCGATATGTCATGTTCTTCAGAAATCAAAGTGTGGCCTTTGATTTTTAGAGTACACCCGCTTGCCTCACGTTCAATACAATGCCGCAACTGATAGCGCTATGGCCATAGTAAAGGAGGTTGCAAATCTGCTTTGTGCTGTTGTTATTGTGGTGAAGGTCACTCCCCGGACGACTGCTCTGCTTAAGTCCTCAAGTGGTGCTTGTGTGGAGGTACACACAAGGCTAATTACCCTACATACCCAGCTAGAAACTAAGAGATACAAGTCTTAGTGATACTGCACGAAAGACGGTGCCCACGCACGGAGGCTATTCCGGGATGAAAGAAAGAGAACATGGTTATGCTAGCGTAGTTGCACGTCACCAGGCAATTGAGGCAAATATTTTGCAAGTGATTGCAGAATAAGCCGAGAAAACAATTGCGAAACTGATGGAACGTGTTTTAGAGACTGTGTACGAAGGCCTTAGTGGGTTTTAGCGTCACAAATGGGTTATTAGCGTCACTATTGCGGCAAGTGTATAGTATTCCGACAGTGGGTCATAGCCAAAGAAATGTTTCCTCATAAGTAGACGGTGTTAAGACGATGTCCTCGAATGAGGGTCCTAGTTCCAGTTTGTATGCAAAGAGTGGTAGCTCGAAAGATTTGCAAGTCTACCATGCGGATTTACAGGAATGTAGACGCATGGACGTTGACCCGCGTGCCCAGAAAAGAAGGGGGCCTCTGCTAAAGGTTTCCGATGCCCGTACCAACTATAAATTAAAGAAAGTTTTGCCTCAGGTCAACGGTTCAGCTAACATTTTGGAAGAGCCTCTATGGCGCTTTTGTCATCAGAAGCTATTCAGTCACTAGATTCAGTTCTTCTAAACTGTAGAAAAAAGGTTGTGCTAGCTGGAGAACTCAACTCTCATCATATAGCATGGGGACTCTGAACGGATCAAAATAAAAAAAAAACGCCTAGGGAACAGGGCGGCATCCAACAATTTCACCTGTCACAGCACTGTATCATTACCATTTTTACGGGGCCAGTCGTTGTCGGTGCTAGATCTTATGTTTTCCGGGGCCAGAACTTTTGGCGTTGTCCTGGAGACTGTTGACACTGGTTCGATTAGCGGCCACATTCCCGTGATATTTGAGAACCACGGGTCACAATATAATGCACAGTGTCTGGTTCGTTCGTTTATTTATCACAATAGGTTTAAAATGAATTTGCGGAGAATATTTACATCTTTGGTGGAAAATTTATGCAGTGCAGGTAATGTTTGCGATATTCCTGACTCTGTTCGTAAGAGGTCGAAATTCGAGATACAAGGAAAGAAAGACCCTACACCTAATATTTGGTGGAATTACGACTGCTCGAGGGACTCTAAAAGCCGAAAGGTAGCGTGAAAGCAACTCATGCATAGCCAGTCTCCTAGTAAGTGGAACACACAAGTTTATAACAGCGAATCGCAAGCGTACTGTCGCGAAATTAAGAGATGAATATAAACGTTCGCCATTTTAAGTTACTTCCAAAATTAAACAAAAAAGACGTAATTTTCCGGTATCTCAGATCCATCAAATTAATTCCACGTTCCTTAAATGCAGAGCAAAAAGTGCATTCACCTCTTGTGAGGCTAGGCACTTTCAAAAATACTGAAGATATATCAGTGTCGGTCCTCTCGTCAGTTGTAAGCACGTTTGCAAGCGGCAGCACTGGGCCCTGATTTATTCACTACGAAGATGCTGAAAACATTCTTGGGTGTCTCCTCATTTGTTATTAGATACCGTAACTTATTCTATAAAACACTCTTGAGATTTTTCTGTGTAGAAGGTAGCTAAAGTGATACCCCTGCTTAAAGATAAAAACAAATGACTTACTATAGACAACGTTCGACCAATTTCGTTAACATCCAGTCTCGTAAAGTTGTTTGAAACTATTACATGCTCAGATAACTAGTATTGTTACTGTTCTTAAATTATTAAGTCTCTGCCAAATTGGTTTTAGAACAGGAATGTCTATTTGGTGTGCTCACGTTCATTTGGAGAGCAGAATCAGCGACAATAGATATCTATAAAGCCTACGATAGTGTAGAATATTCAATTTTATTAGGAAGTATGATAGAGATTGGCCTGCCTGACTTTTTTATTGCATGGACGACTGAGTTCTTGCTGGACAGGGAGTTTTACTGCGTACAGGGTGGGATATCAACGGAGAAATTCAGACAGACACGAGGTGTTCCCCAAGGAGCGATTTTGTCCCCGCTACTATTTCATATATTGCTTAGCTCCATTCCTCGTCATCAAACAGTGAACACTTGTGTTTGCACGGATGACATAGCATTCTTGGCATCTGCGGATGACATTAAATCTCTTTGTATAATTTTACAAAGATAATTATCTACCTCGGAAGTTTGGCTAGACAGCATTTGTTTGACTCTTAATGTACAGAAATTTGCAGTTCTAGCGTTCTCCCCGCAAGACAATATACATATATCACTTTCATTCTACTAAGCATATATGCCCCAAGTGCAAACACTCAAGTACCTTGGGATCATCTATGATGGAAAGCTTCACTGGCGTATGCATATTGAACATACAGTAACAAGAGCATCACGTGCGTTAGGGCTACTACGAAGGATTAGTAACCGTCGATGGGGTATGTGTTAATAATGACTTACCGGATGTACATACGCCATATACTGGAGTATAGTGTGCCTTATTATCTGGAGTACGAGCATGAAACATACGTCCATTAGTTCTAAATATGAGCGCCAAGCACTTCGCTGGTGCCTGGGGTACCCAAATTTGTACCAAACTCTATTCTATAGAAGGAATCACAAATTCCTTCTTTACCTGTTACACTCAAATTATTATTTCAAGCTTTCTTAAGAGTATTTGAATCGCCGATAAGACGATAAGAATATATATATTTATCAGTGATCCAGCTGTATTTCCAATATAACAAGGCCTCGCTTTCACAAGCTTCCGGTAATCGTTTCCCAGAAGCTGTTGGACCCATTCCAGATAAGGCTTTATGATATAGTGCCTATGAGTTGCAGGTTCAGTGAATTAGCGATACCTTATGCCAATATGTTCCCCAACAATGCGAAATTATGGCACTGTAATCTTCCGATTGGAATTTCTCAATAGCACCTAAATAAAATTGATTCTACGGTTGTGATAGCAACTGATGCTTAGGAATGTGAAGAAAAGGCCGGGGTGGGAATTTTTCCTGCACAACTAGACTGGTCGTTTTCTGTTAGGCTTCCTGATTACACCCAAATATTTGTGGCCGGGTTCTAAGCTGTTATATTAGTTTTATGGAAAATTTTTTCAACAATAATTCCTTTGGCTATAGTTAGAAGTTCATTATCGTTGTGTTTGGCACTAACTGCTTCAAGAGATTCGGATATCCTGAGATCATCGCGATTACTTACTTCTCATCATCTGTGAAACCTGCGATCAATTTGGGTGCCAGGGCACAAAGGAATTTGTACTCAATGAAGTTTTGTACTCTCTGGCGAAAGCTTCTCTGACAAGTCCAGCTCTCTGTTCTTCCTGTTACGGGGTTTGTTGCTGTGGCAATGTTCAGAAATCATGCGTTATCTATGTTTACTCTAACCACTGAATGCAGAGATGTTACTTGACTCGTACTTGGCTCGTTCTTGACTCAAGAAAGTCTTGCTGCTTGACGTAAATCATTCTCAAACTTGCGGACGACTTGAAGGCGACTCGGCACAACGAAGTCAGGGAAAGTTTCAAGTCATCCGAGGGGCTAACTTGAAAGCGACTTCTTGCGTTATTCCAACATGGCCACCTCTCGAATGGATGTCACGCGGAGGTTGGCCGCTTTTGGGTTTGCTTGCCTAGCCATAAGAGTAGCATTTTCTGAGGCACACTGCCAGCCGATGATACCTCGACCCGCTTTACGTGACCGAGGAAATCCGATGAAGTTGTGCGACAAGCAACAATTACACGCTCGGTAGAGGTTCACGAAGAACGTTGTGCAGCAGCTGCTGGCTATGTTGCTGCTCTGTGAAAGTGGAGACAACCGAATACAGCCTGTGCCTCCAGTATTACAGCTACTGATGGCGCTCAGGTTTTATGGCACTGACACAATCCAAACTGTGAATGGGAACCTCATCCACATTCCGTAGTCGACAGTGTGCCGTGCAGTTTGTAAAGTTACGCTACTCATTGCAAAGCACCTAGACGCGATGCTGGTGTGCTTTCCCCACACGGTGGTTGTTTCCTATGCGGGACATTTTGAAGTGGCTGAGTTTCCTGGCGTTACAGAATGTGCCGACAGCTCACACGTGCGCATTTATATCCCCGGTGGTGACGATACCGGAGTGTTCGTTAACCGCAAAGCCTATTTCTGTTTTTATAAAGACATTTTCCGTTGTTTCCTTCTCTTTCGGTACAAAATTGACTCGGTGCTGTGTCTGTGTGCCTCCTCTATGCTTTCGTCCATTTGGGGCGCTGTTTCTCGCTCAGAAAGGCATTGTTTGCGACACAACGCTACGAAAGATTTCGCAAAAAAAGGTGCCCCTATCATGGGTTTCTTGATCATGTCTGCACGCCACGAGACAAAATTCTGCCGAGGGCAATGTCCTGACCCCCTCTTTTTATCTTGTTTACCAAGCTCAATAAAAGGATACGAATCACTTTTGTTCCCAGAACTTGTTTATTTTTTTTTCATATACACCTGCGACTCAGCCTACAAAGTGCATATCCACAGGCGAATACCTTATAACTCGCGTTACTTCGCGAGCCAGGTCAGCACAAATACACGCCTTGGCATTCGATGAAAAAAAAGGAAGAAAGATCTCAACACGATGCTTGTTTCGTCTCCAAACAAGGAAGTGTGGAGAAACATGCCGCATTTGGGTAGCCACTAAAACCAGCGGGCACCAGACGCTTCACAGAAGCAACACAGTGCATCGCTGCGGCGGCAGGCAAATCTAGTTACGTTGATCAGTATCTAGTAACGCTGGCGAGGGGCCTCACATGCCGCTCGTTAGCCGTGAAATGGCAAAATGCTTGCGGCACTTCGTTTGTATGGTTATTTTGAAATGTACGATCCCTTTTTGCTGTAACAAATGCCGTACGCGAACAACTTCATATTAACCTCGTTACCAAACAAGCATTGTGTTTCTGCTTTGAAACTCGTTCTTGACTTGGGCAATCAAGACAGCCTGAGCATCTATGACACGTGAAGGCCGACTTGGGTGTTTTGAAGTCTGCTGCTTGCTTCACGCCGACTTACTCAAGCCAAGTCGGAGGTGCGAGCCAAGTAACATCTCTGCATTCGGGGATAAGTCTCGATTCATCACCGGACTTTCTGCTCCTACAGTTCTCTCGGAGCAGGAAATGGTGTGCAGCAAGACGGGCTGATGTTGTAATAGCCAGAACGCGTTGTAGAATTTCAGATCTAAATTTTTGCATGCACAGAGCGGGTTCGGCGATCTCCCCTTTTTATTGCAACGAACTCAAAACTATCGAACACTTCTTGTTGAGCTGCCAACGTTTTTCCGTACACAGAAAACGTAGTATCAAAATTATATTGTGGCATTGCGGTCTACCGGTTACGTCAGCCGTTCTGTTATCATTTGGGGCCTCTGCGCTGGGATACTTCGACAGGAATATTTTAAATGCTGACCAAAATTTTGTATGCGACTTGAATAAATTTGGTAAATGCATCAACTACAAATATTTCTTTATTCAGCCTTCCTACCCAAAAGATATTCAGTCTTTGGGAGATTACACAAAATAGGGCAACTTAAAATTACAATAATTTATAAGTAACGTTACATTCAGAAATCGTCTCATAATTATTTCAGCTCTTACTAAATATTGATCATAAATGTAGTATGTACAATTTGCCCGACTCATGGCTGATTCCCCAAAATGGGTAGGCGCCAATGATCCAATCACTATCATCATCATCATCATCATCATCATCACTTATTAGGTGAATAAGAAGCTTTTGTGATGGGTCGGAGCATAGGACGACCCACTTGTTACGCTATTCACACTGTGCGACGACAGGTTGTTCTTTTGCTGTTTGAAAACGCTTTATAGGTCGTAATAACGCGATTTCTTTTTCGACATCAAGCCTGCCTAAGGAGAGTTTGCCGAAAAAAATAGTGGCGTAGCTTCAAAATCCTAAACCTTCAAAACCAATATGAATTTGAGCTTGAGGCCCCTGGTTTCTATACAGCCGAAATTGCTAACGCCAAACGCGCTCCAGAGGTGTGACGCTTTACGTTACAGAGATGTTCATGTTCAATCCCGCAATACTCGTATTTTATATTCGGAGGAGCCCAAACGTGAAGCTTTAATCGATGAATATCGCAACACTAAAATCAAGTTTATACCAGACATTCACGTGGGAGGATTATTGGTCAATAATCTCGGTAAAATTATGTCAGCATTTGAAACTTAATAGACAGAATTGTTCAGCGCCTCTTCTGAAAACGAGAATGAAGATCTGGTGACGCAGTTTTTGTCATTTGTGACTCCTTTAACTGCCAAAGAATGTGAATCTATTAGTAGGCTATTCACTATACAAGAAATAGAATGTGTTGTTGAACAGTTGCTATTGTCAAAAACGCCATGACCTGATGGAATATCCGGTGAGTTTTACGAAGCATTTAAATCCTTACTGTGCCCTGTACTGCGCGACATTTTCACGCTGAGTTTGAATCTCGAAATGCTTCCTCGCTCTTTTACTAAAAGCCACACTTTAATTCCAAAATTCTCAGATAGAGAAAACTTCGTCACGTTGGTGGCTACAGACCAATTACATTGTGCAACGTTGATTACAAAATTTTTGCAAAGGTACTTTCAAACAGGCTTCAGTTTGCAAAGTCAATACTTATTGGTGCCCACCAGACGTGTGGTCTTAAAGGTCACTGAATACACACTAATCTATACATTGCTCTCACAGTATTGGAACATTTTCACATTCATATGAAGAGCTGACAATACTACAAGTAGATTTAGCGAAAGCCTTTGATCGGCTTCGCCATTCTTGTATGTTTTCTCGAACATGCCAACATTGGCTCCAATATATTTAAAGTTGTAGAGCTAGGTTACAACGAACGTTCGACCTGTTTAATTGTTGATGGCTATCTTTTAAACTTCGTGTTTCTTAACTCGTCTGTGAAACAGGGCTGTTCGTTGTCGCCAATGCTTTTTGCTCTTTACTTGGAGCCCCTGTGCTTAAGTGTTATTCGATCTAGTAACGCCCACGGTTTCAGTGCTGATCGCAATGAGGTAAAAGTTTTGGCGCATGCGGATGACATAGTGTTCTTTTGCACATATATTTCTAGTATAAAAATGATGTTGTCAACAATGAAAGAATTCGGAAAAATTTCAGGTGGACGAATAGACTTTGCTAAAAGCTTGGGACTGTGGCTTGGCCCATGGACATATAAACCAACATATTTTCAGGGTATAGAATGGTCTTGTGTTCCATCAAGATACCCAGGCGTTCTATAACATGCCTTGCGATCAAGTGCAAATTATTAGAAAGAACGTGTACTCACCCCAAAGCGCTATGCCCAGACGTTTATTACTCATAACCTCCCTATGTTTGGCAGAGCTAGAGCATTCAACCTGTTTTGGGGGACAGTCGCGGAGAGACTTTCACGGAGCAGACGTGTTTTTTCCTCGTACCCAGTCCTTTATTTTGGAAGTGTTTGCTCACTCCCGTGAGCGTATTTATTTCTCGTCTAAACCTTGAATAGCACTCTCGAGTGCAGCCCTTTTTAGGGCTCCAAGGTTTAGCATTTGATTTTTCAGTCCCCCCTTTTTTCTTTTTTATCGTTGTTTACTTTATTTCTATGGCACCGCTCTGGGCGGTCCATCAATCCCATCGCTAATGGCGCACGGCCAGCCTGAGGGCTTCCCGTCAGGTTATGCCCTCGACTTGGCAGAAAGAGCCAAGGCCTGTGATCTATTGCTCAAAATCACGGCACAGGTCTTGCACACAGGAACAGCTGGCCGACCAAGCCCGCCGCGTCCCTGACCTACCTCCAGCGCACGTACCAGGGCAGGGAGACTCAAGGCAGCCACGAGCCTGCTGTCCAAACCTCCGCAGCAGACCGCGAGCAACGCTGATACTAGGCTCCGGGCACGAAGGGCGAAAAACTTTCTACCGAAAAAGCGCCCAGTAACAAGAAGGCAGACAGCCGCCACCATTTTAGGGATGCCCGCCATCCTGCAGAACCGGTCTCCACGCCAGGAGACGGAAATTCAAGCCAGCAGCAGTAATGAGGTTGGCTACCCCCAAAAAAACAGAATGTGAGCTGTCTCCCTCCCCTCAGAAGAGCGACGCAGCCAGCAGTGGTTCTTCCCCATCACTGAAACGTCGTCTCCCACCTCCTCCTCGTCGTGGTCACACAACACGCCGGCCTCCTCTCCCGACACCTCTGTAGAAGAGAGCAGCCTGGAACAGAAGGAGCAGGGCTCCTTCTCCCCTGTGGTGACTGACGACACAGGGACACCTGGAAAGGCAGCCCTCTCTATCTCACAAGCCGAGGGAGAAAAACAAGTTTTCCTCTCGGTCCTGAAGACACCTCTTTCAAGACCATCTACTCAGCCACGCGGGGATGTAAACAAATCCAGCGCATCTCAAGAAACGCAGCCGCGCCCCCTTGATCGCAACAGCTGTGTGCTGGGGCCGCTCGAGGAACCATTTCCTTCACTGCTATCCACAGGTGCTCCAAACGGCACCAAACTTTGCGAACTATAGGTTCCTACCACCAACACACGGCAGAAGAATCAGGGGGTACAAAAAGCTGCGGTTTCAACCCAAAAAATGTACCCCACCCTCTCAGCTACCGGCGAGCCGCGAGTCCACTTCCCAGCTGGAGACCGTCCTCTATAGGCCTACCGCCAGAAAAAAAGTCCTTTTGGTCTGCGACACAAGAGGCAATCTCCGCACAATTAGTGGCAGTTGAGGGTACCCACCGCGTGCGAACTAACTTCGACCGCAATGTTATCGCTGTCGACGTTGCCACGGGAGCACAGCTCGCACCCCTCCTCGCAGTTTCCGACATCTGCAAGATTCCCGTGCGTGCCAGGCAGGCGTCAACCGACACCGGCAATGGATTAGTCCACGACGTCGACCCAGAACTAACGGAGGAGGAACTACGCGACAACATCGCATCGCATCTCTCTGTACTGCAATGCACGCGATCCGAATGCAATGTCGTCATCATGTTCTCTGGACGCGAACCTTCACAAGACATCGAACCTTACAAACAACGACGCCCGGTCCGTGCTCGCCGCTCTCGTCCTGTGCAGTGCGCACGGCGCGGTTGCTACGGCCACACGGACATCACCTACACCCCACATGAACGATGTGTGCGCTGTGGCGGGCCACATCCGCGTGCCGATTGCACCACGCAGGGCCCGTGTTGCATATTCTGTGGCGCCACCCATCTGGCCACAGAACCCCGCTGTACTCACTGGCAACACTAGCGTCAGCTACTAGAGGTCCGCGCGCAATCCCCATGCCCGCCCCATGACACGTCGCGAGGGCTTTGCAGTAGTTCGCAAGAACAACCCCGCGGCACAGAATTCTGCCACTCGAGGGGGGTTTTCATATGAGGTGGCTGCTGGTGGCTCTACTGCTCATGCATCAACAAACACCAACACCGCTCCAGAGAACGCCTCGGCGATCTCGGTGCTCACGGCCGCAGTTCGTGCCTCGTTGGACTTCCTCCCTCGCGACTGTCTGGTTTGCCCGCTCTGCATAGCAGCGCTTGCTACGCAACAAGTTCTGACACAGCATGGCGAGTAAAAACTGCGCACGGCGTCCGCGCATCCTTCAGTGGAAACTGTCGCTCTTTTGCCGTCATCACAGTGAGCTCGCTCAGAACTTGCGGCTCCACGAGTACGACATCGTACGACGACATCGTACGACGACGAGTACGACCACGTGTGTCGCCGACACGCATGGCAAAGACACGATCGCACCAGGGGCAGTCTATGCGCCACGCTGGACGACCCGTGACGCTACGCGCGTGCGTGGAGGATAGCCAGGGCCGTCCTCTGCCCCGTTGAGTTACGTTTCCCAGCCCTCGTCATTGTTGTTGCACATTGTCTCACTTACCAGCAATTGGCCGAGATGCTGGCTGACACCCTCCGCCTCAGACCTCCTGAATGCTTGCCCGAAGTTCCACAAATCCCGCTGCACCATCGCAGAGAGTGGTACAAACCTCGCCGCCTTTTCATCACCACCGGCATGCACAATAAAGTACGCGCTTTATGCACCGAGTATTTCACTCTCGGGGAGTTGCACCTGGCTTTGGCGTCGCACAAACGGCGCTCAGCGCCCGGCGCTGACGGCGTGACATACCAGATGCTTCGCAACAACGATAAGTCCGAGCTCCCAGTTCTCTTGGCCACCTACAACAACGTGTGGCGCACGGGGATAGGGCCGCAAGAGTGGTGCGAAGCCATCGTCGTCCCCGTGCTCAGGAAGGGCAGACCCGCCTCGGAGCCAGCGTCCTATTGCTTTGTTTCCCTTACCTCCCCAGCGGGCAAGCTCTTCGAGGCCATGGCACTGAGGAGACTTGAATAGATTGCCGAGGTACTGGATGTTTTCTCGCCTTCGCAGTGTGGCTTCCATCATTCGCCTGCCACTGCCGATGCCCTTGTTGACGTCATCGCAACGCTAGAAGAGGCACAGCACAAAGGAGAGGCCGGGTACCTCATCCGGTTAGACATCAAGGCGGCATTCGACTCCCTGCCACACCCCACCATCCTGAACGCGGTGCGCGATCTCGGAGTGACCGGTCTCCTGTTCACGTACATCGCTTCCTTCCTCGGCGGCAGAACTATGCGTGTGCGCGTCGGTGGAGTCCTTAGTAAGCCGCGTCCCGTGAGTGTCGGTGTTCCGCAGGGCAGTGTACTCAGCCCCTTCTTGTTGAATCTCACCCTGGCTGACATCGACGATTACATTCACCGCGCTCTTCCCTGTGATGTGCACGTGGCAGTCTACGCGGATGGCATTGCGGTGTTCGCGACGGGACCTCTGCCCAGTGGCCGGTGTATTCGCACCAGTGTCCAAACCGTCCTGAATTCTATTGACGCGTTCATCACGAACAGGGGGATGAGGCTTTCACCAGCGAAAACGAAGGCAATGCTGCTGCACCACAGTTATCGCGCCCAGCGCTAAACACCGAAGTTCACTCTCCAAACAATCCACATCCCCTGGAAGAGGCGAGTGACCTACCTCGGAGTGCAGCTGGACCAACGCCTCAACTGGTCACCAGCGGTCAGCGACTAGCTTTGAAACGCGCGAAGGGTCGCCTCCGCCGCTCGAGCGCTTCTTTCTCGCGATTATGGATGCACACCATCCCTAGCTCTCCACATCTGCAACGGAATGGCTGCGGCGCGCATTTTGTACGGCCTTCCTCTCGCGGCGCTTACGCGTTTCGACTGGGCGACACTAGATGCAGCGCATCGCATTGCGACTCGCCAGTTTTTCAGCTTGCCCAGATCATCTCAAATCGGCCCAACGCTCGCTGAGGCGGGAGACATACCGCTGTCACTCCGGGCCGATCTTCGAGCGCTAAATCACATAGAGCGTATGAAACGCTCGCGCCACGGACAGCAGCTGGTATTTTGGCTCTCCGCACTTCCGAACTCACGGATGGGGCATTGCGCTGCGGCATTCTACGTCCTCGTCCCGAGCTCACCGGATGTGAATGACTATAGTGCCTCGCCCTGCCACCATTGCCCTCGGACACAGTTACTTGGAGTGGCAAGCAAGCGGACTACGCCAGAGTGTGCGCTTCGGCACAAAACTGCGGCCACTTTCGACGAACTTCTCGCGGGGTGACTCCTCGTCTTTACTGATGGTTCAGCGTTGAACAACGGTTGTGCCGCGACTGCGTGTGGTGCCTTCGCTGGAGCTTCACAATCAGTGCTGCCTCGCCTGCGAGGCATCGTCGACAATAGTCGAACTCGCCGCGTTTGACCTCGCCACCGATGCCCTCCTTCAACTGAGAGTTAAGTCGGCTGCTGTTCTCTCAGGCTCACGTGCTGCTCTCCAACTACTCGCGCAGGACTCCCGCAGACCTCCGTTTGCCACGCGCATCACGCGGAAGCTCGAAGCAGTGCAAGACCTCGGGTGTGATCATGTGCTGCAATGGATAACGGCGCACGTTGGAATATCCGGCAACGAAGCGGCCGACGAGCTCGCCAAGGAAGCGCACTCTCCGGGAACCCCTGTGACTACAGGGAGGCGCTCCGGCCGCCGAGCTGAGCAGACGTGTTCCGAATGAGCTCCGCAGTTTTGGCTAATTGTGCCACCTTAATTGCTTCCAATCGATTGGAAATCATCACTGCAGTATCCGTGAACATCCCTGGACTCGATTGATACCATTTCGGTCCAGCCAACCGGACTTTTCGTCAATCTTCGACGTTTTCTTCACTTGTGCAACGCTAGGCCTGGCGGACCAGGCCTAGGCTTAGCACGAGTACGGCCGCGGCGCGCAGCTGCGTCGGCCGCCCGGCCCCGCTCGATGGCTTGACGCTCGAATCCTCATCGCCGAAGATGGCCTCGGCCTCATCGCAGCTCAATGCCGTTTTCCACAACCGTTTCACGGCCCTTGCTGCGGAAGACATGGAATTTCGTGCTGGCGGCAACGACACTACGACCACCGACATGATCAACGACCAAGAGGAGCTACGCAGCAACGGCCGCACCACAGTCACGGTGCGCGGCAACGACTTACACCCAAGCGACATCGCGGTATGGAAAATCTCCGGGAAACAAGTAAGCAAACGACTTAATAAGCCCCAGCTTAACGAAGTTACCCAAAGCAGCAAGCCAACTCCGCAATTTAGTGAAGCTCAAGCAAAACGCATGATAGCGAGAATCACTAAAGCGTCCCGCATGCCGCTGAATTTGCCGCGGGAAGAGCAGAAGATTTCAATACGACCGAGAGGAGGGCGATTCCTAGCTAAACTCGAAGCTGACATCGTAATGTCCCCAGCCATAACGGCAGCCAACGTTCCCAAGACCGCAGCGAAAGCAGATACGACTTGTACTAATCCCACGCAGAACATCATCGTGATCAGCACGCCCAATGAAGAACGAGCACGTTACTACGCAAGCGTACGCTCCCTGTACATTAAGGGCCGTAGCTACGAAACGCATGCCTACTGCACCGCGCCTCATGGCACAGTGGAACGAGTAATCCGTGGCATCGCAGTAGAGAACACTGCCGAAGATCTGCACGAGAATATCGTTAACCAAGCGAACCCGCAGGCCCTCGAAGCGCACAGGATTAGAAACACTACCTCGATCGTCATTTTGTTCCCAGGAACAAAGGTTGCCAACTACATAAAGTACGGCTTCATTATAGTAAAGTGTGGATTATACAGACAACACCACAACGTATGCAAGACATGCGGCAAAATCGTCCCTCGAGCCGATGTATGCCCCACGCCGGAAACCAAGATCTGCTTAGCGTGTGGCGCGCCTAACCGGGTGGCAGACCACGTGGCGCGGTGCAAGCCACGTTGCAAACTGTGTAACGGTGCCCACGCCACAGGCACGGAAGGCTGTACGAACAAGTACAAGGTGCCCTTCGTAGTTACTCAGCGCAGATGGGAGCGCAGAAACGTGGCGTCAACGTTTTCATCGCAAGACTCCCCGCAGCTGCCACCGCAACAACAGAACGAAGCACATCTATCAAAGAGAGGACGCAGCCGCTCGAGGAAGCGGGACAAAAGCAGGGGACAATCGGCAAGCCGCGGCAGAAACACCGACGGCAAGCGCAACGAGAACATGAATTACAACCACAATCAGCAGTGACCGGACAACGCGACAAGTTGGGCCCAGGCAGTCAACCCGCAAGCGGCGAACCGCAATCCGCTCAACCACGTAGCTGAACCGAAGGACAACACCATCCAGTCACTACGCAATGAAAATGACCAGCTCAAGCGATGCATCGCTGAACAGAGAGCTCAAATGCAAGAGATGAACGCTAAGTTGAATCAACTCA
The DNA here is from genome assembly GCA_013436015.1 of Rhipicephalus annulatus. Taxonomy (NCBI): domain Eukaryota; kingdom Metazoa; phylum Arthropoda; class Arachnida; order Ixodida; family Ixodidae; genus Rhipicephalus; species Rhipicephalus annulatus. The sequence goes on from WOVY01006728.1 coordinate 26,119, forward strand.
TCAACGCACAACAGCAGCAGCAGCAGCAGCAGCAGCAGCAACAGGTGACTCCGACACCGCCGCCGTCGCCGCCGCAGATTCAACCAAGACCCCCAACGCCAACGGAAAACAACACAAACTTAGCCATGGAGGTACAAGTCCCAGTTACTACGGAAGCTAACAGCGCAGAACCCGAAACGATCGACGTTGCTAGGACAAGCGAACTGGCACCCAAGAAGCGAGCGCTCGAATACGCACGTGAACGAAGAGTCAACGCTAGGCTGGACAGCCTAGAAGAACTTCAAGATCAACTAGAAGAGACCATAAAAGCCAACTACGAAACCCTGAGCCAAGCCATCAAAGCTACTACTGATCGCCTCGATGCTACCAACGCACGCCTCGACACATTGGCGACATCCGTATATGGCATGCAGTCTACCATACAAGGAATACGGACTAAGTTGGATGCACTAATACACGCGCTGATGGCGTCAGGGCTAATCCCACAACAGGTCTTCACCCAACCGCAATAATGGACGGGACAACGGCAACAGGCACCGCTAACCACAGAAACAGAGCACAGACACAACAGCATCATCTCCTCTAATGGCAACGGAATCCCAACGGCATACAGGGGAGAAAAGCATCGTTACAACAGTACATACAGCAAAGCATCAAGAGACCCGACGTTATAATACTACAAGAAACGCACAGTGAAACCCCACCGACGTTACCGGGGTACAGATCCTTTGCGGAGCGCCCCAGCGCACGAGCAGTTTAGGAAGGCACTGGGCAGGGGGTCTGCACCTTGGTAAAGAAGAATCTAACTTCAATAGGTCACGAGCTGTTACCCAACGGCGCCATCGAGCACAGCACTGTTGAAATCGTCACCGGGAAGTGCAAGCGCCGTGAAAGCACTTTTTTAATCAACGTGTACAGCAATACGAAGCACTTCCAGCAAAAATTCCGCACCCTTGTGCCCAAAGCGCAACAGCTCGCGGGCTCCAACGTAACCCTACTGTGTGGAGACTTGAACGCTCAACATAAGGCATGGGGGTATCCATACACGACGGCGAAGGGCCACAGTCTCTACGACGAAACAATGGACGCAGGTTACCGATTGCTAAACGACCCAACGCACCTACAAGAAACGGAACGTCGTCGCAGCGAGACACAAACCCGGACCTCGCTTTCATAAGCAAGGCCTCGGCACTGCGTAGAGTCACGTGGCGGAACACCAGGGAGACGTTGCGAAGTGACCACTGCATACTAGAAAGTACAATACCCATTGCAGAGAGCACGCAAAGAGCACAGCAACAGCAAATCGTCGAATTGCACGAGTACAGAAAGAAATAAGAAGACAACGTTACGAAAACCATTGAAAACATAGAAGCATGGACCAACATGTTGAACTCCACGACCAAAGACGCCACTCAGACCGTAGAAGCGGAGCCGGAGGCTACGATGCTGGACAGAAGACTAGCGCACCTCATGGAAGGCCGCAACTCGCTGAGACGGCGCTGGAAACGTGAACGCCACAACAAAAAGCTACGCAAACGTATACCACAACTCAACAGAGACATCGAGCATCACAGTGCAGTCCTCTGCAGACAGTAGTGGCACGCGGTATGTCAAGAAGCCGACGGTCAACTACACAAAGGTGAGACGTGGCGCCTGCTACGCCACTTGCTCAATGATGAGACAACCAAGGGAGCTCAGAATTACATGCTGAACAGGACAATTCACAAAGCCGTCAAAGAAATGGGAGAGGCTGAGGTGCAACGACGCCTGGACGCCGAGTATCTCCCCGTAACGCCAACGGACCCACTCCCCAGCTACGAAGGGGCAACCAAGGAGAGACTAGATGCCGACATTGAAGAATGGGAAGTGCGAGCGGTTCTACAAACAATCAACTGTAAATCGGCATCCGGACGGGACCACGTCACCAACAAGGCATTGAGGAACTTGAACGACACAGCAATCGAAGCCCTCACCAAGTACAACAACCAAAGCTGGCGGACGGGCAAGCTACCGTAACAATGGAAGACCGTGAAAAACGGTCCTGATCCCCACACCGGGCAAACCACCCAGCATAGACAACCTGAGACCCATCTGTCTAACGTCGTGCGTGGGAAAGGTGCTTGAACACGTCCTACTCAACAGACGGCAACGTTATTTGGAAGAATCCAACTTATATTCACATACAATGCTGGGGTTCCGGGCCCAACTGTGTACCCAGGACGCCATGCTGTTGCTCAGGAACGAAATCGTGGACAGACACTTTCTCATGTTGGATAACAGAGCGGTGCTCGGACTGGATTTCCAGGGAGCATTCGACAACGTACACCACTCGGCCGTCCTTCGGCAGGTGTCCTACCTCAACATGGGGGTGAGGACGTTCGCTTACATTAAAGAATTCCTGACCAACCGCACCACGCGGCTTGTGGCAGGAGAACTACAACTACCGCTGAAGCAGCTGGGGAGCACGGGGACACCGCAGGGCTCGGAAGATCTCCCCTCTGTTGTTCTACCTTGTCATGATAAGCGTTGCAAGAAGATTGGAACGCGTTAGAAACATCAAGTACACGACCTACGTGGACGACATCACGCTGTGGTCAACGGGAAGAAGCGACAGCCAGTTCGAGGCAGCCCTGCAAGAAGCCGTCGCTTCCGTCGAAGAACACCTACGACCCACCGGCCTCGAATGTTCACCAACCAAGTCGGAACTGCTAGTGACCTCACCGCGAAGTGTGCGACGCCCAACAACGCAGAAAATCAACGTGGTAACTCAAGACGGAACGCCGATACCGCAAGTGCAGGCGCTCAGAGTTTTGGGGCTGCACCTCCAGGACTTGAACCACAATAACGTGACGGTACAGAAGCTCCACGCCAAGCTCTCGCTGGGCACCCGACTACTCAAGAAGGTGGCCGCGCGGTACCAGGGTATGCGAGAAGACAGTCTACTACGACTCACCCAGTCGTTTGCAGTCAGCCACATCTCTTACGTAGCGTCGTTCCACAATTGGAAAGCGGCGGAGAAGATCAAGATTTACGCGATGATCAGAAATGCGTACAAGACGGCCCTGGGCTTATACCCACACATCAACACAAAACGCATGCTCGCGTTGGGCGTTCACAACACGCTGGAAGAAATCGCAGAAGCCCAGCGAACGGCGCAGTATCACCGCCTGTCCCAGACCAGGACGGGAAGAACAATACTACAACGCATAGGAATTAACGCGCCAGTGACGACTCCGGAGGTAACAAAGCAGCTACCCCGTGACGTTCTCCAAAGACTGAGGGTCCCACCTTTACCGAAGCACATGCATCCGCAAGTACACCAAGAAAGAAGAACGGCGAAAGCCACGGCCCTCACAAAAGGTCACGCCAACGATCCGCGCGCGTACTACGTGGACGTGGCGAGGATCCCCACCGGCCAAACACGTACGCAGCAGCAGTCATCGCAGCAAACACTGCAGTACTCACAACGTCGGGAAGCATACGGTGCAAGTCGCCCACGCAGGCCGAGGAGTTTGCAATCGAAGTTGAAGTGGAAGTTTATTTGAGGCAAAAAGCAAAAAAAAGAAGAAAGGTACAATTTGCCTAGGGGACCGGCGAAAAGGCATAAAAGCCTGACAAAGCGCTTGCCCCCTGTAAACCCTAAACCCACCAAAATAACACAGTGCTCAGTGTAAAGTAAAGAGTCAATAAGAAATTAAGCATAATTATGTTTCTACATGCAAAAAATGTACAGAAAAAACATAAATGAGCGAAAATTTGCGCAGGCGATGAAATCAATGAAGCATATGCGTGTCCGACAAAGAAGCAAACTGCAGAGGACATAAACAAACACTAATGTAAGACATGTAAAATACCTGAATAAACTTTAAATTTGAATACAAGGTTTCAACAATCAAGAGACAACAACATCAACAAGGAATATGTTTGACCGATAAATGAAACACAGTTTGGATAACGTAAGCAAACGTTAATGTGATATATACAAGAATATACTTCAGGGAATATGAGACAAAGATGGTGACGGTGATTAAGTTTGTGTAAATAGGAAGTGTTCCTGTATCTTCTTTTTAAAAGTGCCATATGAGACTGTATTGTCAATTAGAGAAGCTACAATCGGTTGTTCGTTCAGGAAATGCCGAAATTTGATACAATAGTTTTTGTGAGCCGTAATTTGTACGTGGTTTCTCATATGTATACACCCTGTGCCGTAGGTTGTGACTGTGATCTCTCGGGAGATGCCTCTGATAAAACCCTGAGCGATCAGTTCGTACCTGTTTATAAATAAGCATTGCCAATTTTTGTTTCATGACGTTGGTTACCGTAAGTATTTTATGTTCCTTAAAGAGAGGCGCGGTATGATGCCTGAATGACACCCTTGATATTAATCGTATATCTTTTTTTTGCAAGGTGTGAATTTTTGAATTTTTTTAGTGTTTGCTTGAGTCGTATTCTCCCATACAAGAAGACAATAATGGAGACGTGAGTGAACAAGGGAATAATATAGTTGTTTTTTTCAACCACTGAGGGAGGAGTTGTCGCAATTTGCAGATTATACCCGTGGATCTGGAAATCTTGGTACGAACGTGGTTGGTGTGTAAGGACCAGTCTAAGTGTTCTTGAAAAAGTATCCCAAGAAATTTATGCGCTGTGACACGTTCAATTTTGTGCCCTTCAAATATTATTGTAGGCTCGCTTGTGATAGCCTTATTGCGTGGGCGGAATAAAACATATTTTGTTTTTTGGTGTTTAATTCTAATCTATCACACTTAAGCCAGTCGGATAGATGTGTCAGCCACAGGTTTGCTTGTTGTTCAAGGTGAATGAGGGAATTACCGGCGAAGAATATATTGGTGTCGTCCGCGTAGAGAACAACATCGGGTGTTAGCGGTATGTTAGGTAGATCATTGATATGAATCAAGAATAGCAAAGGCCCTAAGATTGATCCTTGTGGAACGGCACAAATGATATTACCTACGTTTGATTTAGTGTCGCCGAGACTGGTGTACTGTTGCCGATTGCTTAGATAACGTTTTATAAGTTCTAGAGCCTTTCCTCTAATTCCATATGAAGGGAGTTTCCGTAATAAAATATGGTGCTTAACCGAATCGGACGCTTTTTTGAAGTTGAGAAAAATCCCTATGGTAAGTAATTTATGTTCAAAATTGTCAAGTATTTTTTCTTTATTATTCCAGTAGTGCTGTTTCAGTAGATTTTTTCTTTTGAAAGCCATATTGTTGTTGTATTATCACATTTTCTTGCAATAAGTAATTTGAAAGTCGTAGGTTGATAACTTGCTCAAATATTTTAGAGAATATAAGTAATAATGAGATAGGCCTATAGTTATTAAGGTCATTTTTATTACCGCCTTAAAAGATGACAGATACTTTCGCAATATTTAGCTCATCAGGAAAAACACCTGAACTAAGAATTGTGTTAGCGATATGTGAAAGCGGCTTACTTATGGTATGGGCAACTGCTTCAATAGGCTGGGGTTTCAAGTCATCCACGCCACTTGCACAATTATTGTTTAATTTTTGCAACAGTTTGTACATTTCGGATTCGGATGTGGGAAACAAGAAAACAGAGGATGAAATGTTGCTAGTTACATAAGTGTGATTGCTTATCTCCCCAGCAGTAGTCCCACAAACGCCAACTCTAAGGAAGTGTTCATTGAACCTATCTGCAAGTGGCGGACCTGAGCATGGTTCACCGTCAATAACGAGCTCCGATATAACCGATTTATCATCTTTGCACATAAGGTAATTGACCTTTTTCCAAACTTTTCTTGAGTCATTCGATATACCAGCAAACATATTTGCGTAGTACGCGAAACGCGCTTGTTTAATATCAGTGCCAAGTTTATTTCTATTTTTTTGTATGTAGCAAATGTGTCCAAGTTTTTTGCTCTGATAAATACACTAAACAGATTATCACGCTATTTTATGCTTTTTAAAAGGTGTGAATCTATCCATGGTTTTTCTAGACCTACGGGTTTTTCTAATCGTTGTCTTAGGAAATGCAATGTCATAGAGACCTTTGATGGTGTTTAGAAAGAGGCGGTATGAAGCAACGGGATCTTTGATCTCTGTCACAGAGTTCCAATCTGTACCTTCAACTAAGTGTTGAAAAACCGCAATCTTATCCACAGATATCATTCTGCATTTAATGGTTGTATTCTCAATAGTTTGGTCATGTCTGGACAAGTATGACTTGAAGAAAATAAAGAAGGGCAAGTGGTCGCTTAAGTCTGCTATCAGTACACCTGCGTCGCATTCACATGGCTGATAGTTTGTAAAACATAGGTCGAGTAGCGTTTCAGATATGTCTGTAATTCTTGTTGGCATGTTAATTACATTTTGATACCCAAAAGAGCAGAAAATATCAACGAGGTTTTGCCTATTAGATGTTGTTGCCAATAAGTCGATATTAAAGTCACCACAGAAAATCGCAGGAAATCCAGATTGACAACAGTATTCTAGAACACTTTCAAGATAATTAAGAAACACAGTAACAGAACCAGAAGGGGGTCTGTACATGAGGACGACAATTGTGCCCATGCATTTGATCATTAAACACTCATAGTCAAGTTCAATATGGGAGTATTCGAAAGTATTTTCACATTGGAGGGAGTTTTTAATATAAATCACCTGACCACCTCCTCTTCTGTTCTCTCGCTATATTTGAATACATTTGTATCCAGCGAAGTGTACATCAGGGTTATCACCAGAAAACCAGGTTTCTGTGAATGTCAAGATATCGAAATTATGTTCGAGTGTATCGAAAAAAAGGCTTATAGATTCTTGTTTATGCCTTAGACAACGGGCATTTAAATGTAACAAGGATAGTTGTTTGACGTTTCGTGTAGCTTTTAATTGCCGAAAAGAAAAGGCATCACAATAATTCTGCGACTGTGTGAAAAAAGCCATGAATTAAGTAGGCCAGAAAAGGAACTTTCTAGTTTTTTTAGTTACCGTAGCCCTTCTAGATCTTCAGCAGTTCTTATGTTAACAATTTGATGACGTGGGCTTCGTCGCATGAACATTTTCCCATTCTTAACCTAAAAAAACTGATAATACAGCTCACGTGCTTTACACTTCATCAGCCAGAACAGCTTTTTGTTCTGTGCAGTTAAGTTTTCATTGAAAAAGATCTTGGACTTTGATTGCCTTAGTTCTTGTCGCTGTGTTGAATAAAACAGGTCACTGACCAATGTCAAACAAAACAATGACGTTTCGGGACCCGTACGGATCCCTTGTTCAGAATGGAATGACGGCTGAGCAACAGGTTCTTATGTAACGTTGAGCGCATCACGCAAAGTCCGGGAGTACACGTGGTTTAGTGTGCCAGATGATCTATTGATTGTGTTACTTGTCGTCTGAATGATTAGTGATTCGAGGTTCAGTCTGGTTGTAAAATTCTTCTCCGTGGCCATGATGCGTGCGTTGTCCCAGCTTATCTCGTGGCCCGTCTTCTCGGCATGCTCTGCGAGTGCATTTGTAACTGTGTCGCCCTTGGCGACGTCATTCTTGTGTTGCATCAGACGTCTGCAGTAATTTCCACTCGTGCCAATGTCCACCGTTTCGCAATCGGCGCATGGTATTTTGTAGACCACACAAGGAAAGTGTTGCCGAGGGAGAGGACCCTTCACATTTAGCAACTCAGCCTTAAGCTTGCTTGCTGGAACATGCGCGATCTGTACACCACGTTTTCTGAATAGACGGGCTAGGGCTTCGCTTACATTTCGAATATAAGGAATCGGTGCACGCTTTTTCGTAGACGATGTGTTATGCATGGCTTGACTAGTTGACTGCAGTTTATGCATGACGGATTTAGTTGTTTTGAGCAGAAAGCATTGGGAACATTTCAGCCGAGACCCAAGGTTTTTCTGAGATACGTCGACGACTGCTTCTGCGTGATAAAGAAGAAAGACGTCCAAGCTTTCCTTGACTGCCTAAATGGCGTCGAGACTTCCATCAAGTTTACTGTGGAAGAAGAAAAAGACGGTTGCCTCCCTTTCTTGGATGCAGTTGTAAAACGTACTCTCACAGGCCTCGCCTTCGCTGTGTACCGAAAGCCAACACACTCCGGTAGATACCTCGACTATGAGTCATCCACCCGGTAGCCCACGAACGCTCAGCGATTCGGTCTTTAGTTCAACGAGCGATTCGCACTTGTTCCGATGAAGGAAGCTTGCAGGAGGAGCTCCGGACCATTGAAGATGACCTGATCAGGAATGGATACCCCAAGATTTTTATTAGGAAAACAACTAAATCCGTCAATGCATAAACTGCAGTCAACTAGTCAAGCCATGCATAACACATCGTCTACGAAAAAGCGTGCGTCGATTCCTTATATTCGAAATGTAAGCGAAGCCCTAGCCCGTCTATATAGAAAACGTGGTGTACAGATCGCGCATGTTCCAGCAAGCAAGCTTAAGGCTGAGTTGCTAAATGTGAAGGATCCTCTCCCTCGGCAACACTTTCCTGGTGTGGTCTACAAGATACCATGCGCCGATTGCGAATCGGTGTACATTGGCACAGTGGAAATTACTGCAGACGTCTGATGCAACACAAGAATGACGTCGCCAAGGGCCACACAGTGACAAATGCACTCGCAGAGCATGCCGAGAAGACGGGCCACGAGATAAGCTGGGACAACGCACGCATCATGGCCACGGAGAAGAATTTTACAACCAGACTGAACTTCGAATCACTAATCATTGATTGATATGTGGGGTTTAACGTCCCAAAACCACTGATGATTATGAGAGACGCCGTAGTGGAGGGCTCCGGAAATTTTGACCACCTGGGGTTCTTTAACGTGCACCCAAGTCTGAGTACACGGGCCTACAACATTTTTGCCTCCATCGGAAATGCAGCCGCCGCAGCCGGGATTCGAACCCGCGACCTGCGGGTCAGCAGCCGAGTACCTTAGCCCTTAGACCACCGCGGCGGGGAGAATCACTAATCATTCAGACGACAAGTAACACAATCAATAGATCATCTGGCACACTAAACCACGTGTACTCCCGGACTTTGCGTCATGCGCTCTACGTTACATAAGAACCTGTTGCTCTGCCGTTATTCCATTGTGAACAAGGGATCCGTACGGGTCCCGAAACGTCATTGTTTTGTTTGACATTGGTCACTGACCTGTTTTATTCAACAATGCCTTTACCTGACCAGACGGCATTCCGTCGAACTCTCGACTACTTCTTGTCGCTGTTTGAGCCAGATATCTCGCGTCAGTCGAGATGTGAAGCGTACCAATATAGGGGTGGGCTTATCAGCCTCGTCTTGCCCTGCTCTTTTCAGAAGCCTATGGTTGGCTTCTACATCCGATTTTGATAGCCTAGGCAGCTTCAAGTCATTTGCCAGTATGTTCAATTTTTCGAGAACATTTTCATTCATTTGTTGCAGAAGCCCGTGAATTTCAAGGTTTAGTCTTCTGCCGTATTGGTCTATATCGTTAATTTCTTGCTTGAGTTTGTCAATTTTCTGCTCTTCCGCGCGTTCTTCAAGCCTTTACACTCGTGTCTTTAAGCAGTCTATATCTGCACCTTGTTTTTTCATTTGTGCTATTACTTCATCGTACTTATCGGACATTGCTTGTACGCACTTTTCAATGGTATCAACGGTGGCAATAATGCCTTCTAGAGCGTCCACTTTCTCTTTGATTGTCAGCAGTATGTTCAGTTTACCGTGTATTTCAGAAATTTCATTAGCAAGGTCTATTTCACGGTCCATTTTTTTCTTTTGCATTACTCGGGCCGCCTCGAACATTCGAGGTTCTGCAAGTCGGACATTTCCAAGAAGTTCTGGCCTTAGACGATTTATTTTTGTATGCACTTTCGGTAACGCCTGAGCATGAACCGAGATGATACTCATAATTGCACTCTGAACATGATAAATACACAGAATCAGTTGGGATACACTTGTGACAGGCAACGCAGTTTTTTGCCATTTCATTCAGCAGCAGCGACAACCAGGTCTCTCCCTAACGTTTTAAACAGTGTAAAAGAATAAGGACAAGCACCAACCTGCAAGTTGGAAGACGGTCACGTTAGGGATACCGCGAACAGGCCTTTCGGTGCCACTGCTGCTGAGCGTGTGTGCTATTGCGCTCAATGTTCACTGCTTTTGAAGATGGTCCTTGATGACGTAGGTCAGCACGTGGTCCTTTGGTCGTCGCGTGTTCATTCGTATCCTGCTCCAGTGAAGCTGCTGCGTGTCGATTCCTGCAAGTTGGAAGACGGTCACGTTAGGGATACCGCGAACAGGCCTTTCGGTGCCACTGCTGCTGAGCGCACTGGCACTAGCGATCCTGGATTGCCGCACGGTCCTCAGCGACTCGAAGACGTCAATAGTCAACTTTGCTACAAACAACGTCCATGGAACCACTGCAAGAGTATGTTCAACTATAGCAAGACCGGAAACCAACGTTACCGTCAAGTGGTTCCCTGCGCACGCCGGGGAGCTGGACGTGGGCCCTGAACCGCAACGAGGAGGCAGATAAGGAGGCAAACGTGCTAACTAGCCGCGGGTCTCTGTCAACGCATTCCTCGGAGCCGCAATGACCCGATGCCGAAGACGGAGAGTATTTTATCACAACCTACGCCGACGTTCTGCAGCGGTACAGGACGAGTAGACGCCTCTACCCACCGCCTCACCGAGACCTACAACGCAGAGAAGCAGCCACACTACGGCAGTTGCAAGTACAAGCCATATGGACCCCCGTCTGGGCAAATCACGTTTGCCCAGAGGTTTACACCACTGATGTATGCCAACACTGCAAGAAGGCTCGAGCCACCCAGAGACACCTCCTCTGGGACTGTGCACTACCGCCAGGTAACCAAGAAGTAATGCCAACTGCCATAAGTAGCAAAATCATCAGCCGAGAGCCAGGCAACCAAAGAGACGTGGTCCAGCACGTGCTTAGCATCCTGGAACGCCAGCGGCCGAAAGCGTCGCCCCCATGGGTTTGACGCGGGTAAGTTGCTGCTCCGGGACGTCCGAGCACGCTAGCGTCTCGCTTTAATCCCCCTACCCCTTCCTCCTTTATGCCGGATCGTCAATAAAGTTGTTTCACTCACTCACCTGTGACTACAGTGGTGAGCACATTCGACGTAGCGCGGCTTCGCACACGGTGCTCCGTCACCGCTCGCCACCCGGACCCACGAGTTGCGGCAGGGCAGCCAGGACACCCACTTCCGAAAACTGAATTTTCGAGAGAGGAGCGTGCCCTCCTTCTCCGCCTGCGCTTCGGCTGCTACCACACTGCGGAACGGGTTCACAGAAAGTCGGTACGGTGAGACCCAAAGTGCCGCCATTGCCCGCAGCCCGAAACACTCCATCACATTATCTTCCAGTGTGAGGCGTATTCGGACGCGCGGAGATCACTCTTCGATGCTTACAGCAAACTGGGACTCTTCACTAGCACTGTTGATGTGATTCTCTTTCCCCGTGCACACACACGCCTGGTGAAGCGCGCGCAAGCTGCCCTCATCACCTTCCTCAAGATGTCTGCGCTATTTGAGCGCTTGTGAACTGAAGGAACATTAGTGCCTCCCATCGAGGTCCACTGGACTCCTATCAGTGAGTGCTACGTACCACTATTTTTTCCGTACAAAGATTACGCACTTCGGCGATTGCTTCAAGCGCTTTCTACGACTCGCCAATCCAACCCGTTGTCCTCCTCTCGATGATGATACCTCTCCGGCCCATGGATGCTTTCCTAGTCAGCTGCGCATGGCGCGTGGGGGCTTGTGAGTCCGTTGCAGGAAGCAGATTGAATGACCCTCGCCGCTCTTTTCTTTCGCATTTCCAATATTTTCCTCCCTATAACTTTTATTCCCCTTACCCCATTGCTGTGCTGACCTGTTTGTTGAGGTGTCCTTGTAAGGAGAGAGAGAATTGCCCCGCCGCGGTGGTCTAGTGGCTAAGGTACTCGGCTGCTGACCCGCAGGGCGCGGGTTCGAATCCCGGCTGCGGCGGCTGCATTTCCGATGGAGGCGGAAATGTTGTAGACCCGTGTGCTCAGATTTGGGTGCACGTTAAAGAACCCCAGGTGGTCTAAATTTCCGGAGCCCTCCACTACGGCGTCTCTCATAATCATATAGTGGTTTTGGGACGTTAAACCCCCACATATCAATCAATCAAGGAGAGAGAATTACGGGTTGGCACTTTTGTTTTATTTTCATCTGAACTCAACCCCTGATGAATAGAGGAGCCCTCCCGAAAATGTTGGGAAATAAATATATTTATCCTTGTTGACAACGCTCCCGTTGTGCCATATCCCATATATATATATATATATATATATATATATATATATATATATATATATATATATATATATATAACCTGTTTTGGCAACAAAAATATTTTACGTTCTACAAATAATTTGTTGTTCAAGGGTTTACATAGGGAAAATTCACCGCATATTTGCTACCTTTATTTGGTCATCAACCTATGAACTGATAAGGCGAGGTAATGTTTTTAGACCTGTCTGCGGAGGTGGTCTTGGGGTGGTACACCTTTTATTAGAGAACTGGTGTGGCCTTTTTTATATATTCGTGACTGTGCTCATACACTGCTTCGAATATTCTTGCAAGTGAATTTCGCAGATGTTTCACCAAATTTCGTGGTATCTACTAATGTTGCATCACCTCCCTATCTGCAGGGGGTCATGCGTGAAGTATTCGAATGAGTGTGTTTCCTGACAGCCAGATTATCTAATGAGTACTTGTTCTCTAGCTCAAAAAAAAGACCTACAATATGGTGCGTTGGATACGCTCTTTCTGGCCCCACTTTACAGCTCACTATATATTGAATTTTTTTCGTCATGACATGCCATTACGTGTAACGAAAATGCCTAGTTCACCAATAGCCAAGACATTTTTCACAAAGTGCGTAGAGAAACAACGCCTGTAAAAACCTGGTTAGACAACCAGGACATATTTGTATCTTCAATTACCTGCCGCCTCTGTGAAGTTCCAGAAACAAACATTGCTTTATTAGTTGTAAGGACGACATACCTTTTTGGTACGTCCTGCAGAGGGCTTTAAAAAACATCTGGATTTGAATTCTCACAGCATTCATTATCATGTACCACTCATATGCACATATGCAACGAAATGCCAGTTGACATGCTGTTGTTAATGAACATGCATAGTTTTTCGCATGTTGGACAGGCACGTGGAACCAATGGTGTCTTCGCGAAGCAACGTTGTGCAAATGACTGTGTGGCTAAGGTACTCTTTCACGAACTCCAATTTCAGCCGGACTGGTATGCTGAGGTGATGAAGTGTGCTACTCAAATAGTCCTTTAGTAAAGTGTTGTACGAGATTTACTTTGTTACATCCCTTGCACATTTGTCGACTTGACTCTATGTTTGCTGTACGGTCTGTATACACGTACGCCGCGTTTGTATTAAATACTATGTAAAAAGGCGCCAGCGTGGCTCAGTCGTAGGATACTGGGCTGGCACTGGGCTGACAAAATACTGGGTTCGAGCCCCACTGTGTCGTTGGCTCTAGGTCTTTTTTCCAATTTTTTCGCAATGTGGTTATGGACACTGGCGGCGGCGGCAGCGGCAGCAGACAACTACAGTGGCGCCTGATCTGAGCTGTAATCTCATTATAGCTTTCGCTGTAAACCAGATCTGAAGGCCCTAGGCGCGTTGTTTAAACATCATACAATGCGGCTTTCGGGTGTCCGCTTGGAGCCTCCACAGAACGACTCGATGCCGTCGTATTGACAATCATTACGAGACGTCATGCGCAGCTTTGCTCATTGCTCTAAAGAAAAGGCTTTCCTTAACCACACCTGGAAAAAAATTGCTATGCCACGTAGATTACCGAGTTCGTCCTCAAATGCAGGAGAAGAACTGGAGTGCATGGCTAAACAGCTATAAGAGAGGGTTAAGTAGCCCCTTTTGCAAGAAAAATGTACCCACAATATCAAAGGTCGTAAGAGTGCTCGAGCTCGCAAGTTACGGCAGCTATTCGGCAGCAAGCTGGACACGACATGTCGCCCGATGCCCCACTAACAAGTACGCGCCCGCAGTCGTAGGAACGCCCCGCGTCAAGGCCTTCTGAATTGCGCCACGGAATGACGGAATGAACCGTTTCCGCGAATATCACTGCAGCTTGCGCCATTGCGCTTTCTTATTACAACTAAGGATATTGTGGCAAAATCGTCGCTTATTCCTGCTAATTTTATTGTCGCATGTAGACTATTTCTCAGAGCAACACTATTACTCAACACCATTCGTCCATTAGGTCAGGAACTGATGCATGACTATGCAGGACTATGTGATTATCGGGTACTGGGGTGACGCGGGGCTTCATGGCAATGAGAGAGTAGATGGCGTAGCCCGAGTGGTACATCTCCGGGATAGCACCCTGCTTACGCCGAGGTAACCTTGAGCGGCAACGGCTTGAGCGACAAAACTATAGTGCACCACACCCTACTTTAACCAGGTTGGTGGCACCGTACTCAAACACACACATATCTCATTACTTCGTTGAAACATTACATTCACCCCACAGCATATAGCGATAGCTGTCCGTGGTGCGGAGGCAGGTCCACACTCGCCCACATACATAACTTGAGATTGCCAGAACAGGCCAAGCAAAAGGAACCGCTGCCAATAGCCTTTAAAATTTCTGGAAAGGAGCAGTGGGAGATTTTGATCGCCAGCGGGAATTTCGGGGCGTAAGTGACGCTTCTCGACGAGCTGCAGTGGGCGGCTCAAACCAGTGGAACCCTAGAATAGAAGCCCCGCCCAACCTATCTTCGTACTTTTTCCCCAATAAACGTTTGGATATACATACCCCTCTTTGCGTGTTGACTTTTTGTTGAATTTTGCGCTGGTGAATTGAGAAGTATGTACAGAAAACAAGCCCGCCGGCGACACCTTCACAAGGTTATCGCATTACATCGCATTCATCAGAATGCTGACGACTACCTATCAAATGTATTAGTTAGATGCCTCCTAGTGGTACATTAAGCCACTCGTGATTCTTGTTCATTATTTGTTCTTGCTTAGCTCACTGGAAGGCCATACCTAAAGTGTGCTGAATTTTTTCAATGTTAAACTAGTCTTTTTGTTGCTGCTTCATTAAGACGAACTAGTGCTTTATTTAGACAAAAAGCATATATGACGCAAGGATTCGCTCCTGGGTGCTGAGGTGGACATCATGGACTGCTGGAGCAACGGCTCAGTTTTTTTCGGTGACGGAAAGCAACACAGTAACATAAAACCCAATTACAGCGCTTTTAAACCAGATGCCTCATCAAATGCAAAAAAATGATCAACACTGGCATCGGTGGTCGCTAAATTCTGCAGTATTACTGAATGCAACCGCTGCGCGTGCACCAGAAAAACTGTCCGGACAACGTCTGGGATGGCATAAAAAAGCTTTAGTGACTGCTCATGAAAGAGCAATCAATATTAAGCAAGTTTAAGGATGGAGCTGCAGACTGGCTCTTGGTGAGGCCCTACAAGAGGACAATGGTGATCCCAGCTGCCTTTTAAGTTTAGTTCTGCAAAACTGGCCAACGAGAAGTGTCTACTCTTTTCTGATAAAGCTAACTCAAACGAATTCGCTTCCAATTATTTTTTACTTCTCTCACGTCTCAGCCGAAGTGACGTCAATGTATATCTGACCGCAAAGACGCTGGCATCTAGTGAGATAGTCGTGTGGTGCACCCTTACCATGTGGAAAGAGAAATATTTCTTTAGGTAACTTTGCTCATTGGATGTCCTTTCTCTGAATGATGAAGAAACCATTCGGGGCACCAGCAACGTTAGTCATATTTAGAGTAACCTTTCTCACGAGTGACAGGTCGGGGATTAAATATAACTGTAACCAGGGTTTGTGGTCGATAGACGAAAACCTCTAACAGCAAAGGTTGCCCTCTAGTCCACCCTGCTTCACTCGCAGACGTTACCGGCATGTAAGCTTGCTTGTTGTCATATACTTAGCTACTGTGTTTGTCACGTATGAGTTAAAGCTATTTTCAGAATAAACTTGAAATTTTACAGCATAACTTGCTGAAATCTGTTGGCGGTGTGGTTGGTTCGCATCCATCAATTGTGAGTAAGCGCGAGTAGACAAGGACGTAGAAGAGAACTGACACAAAACGAGCGCTGCTTTTAACTTAACTACCTTTTCTTATAGCACGAACCAACATATATATACCGAGCTAGTTGAAGTATCAGAAACAAAAAGAATATTCACTTTATTCACATTGTCGAACCCAGCACGTGTAAAAACGCTATCACGACATATGAAATATTCATGTTAGGGCCACAAATCAAGGTAATGAAGCTCTTTTTCAGAAGGTGATACGGAAGGAAGGCTAACACACATGTTTGCTAATCTCACAATTTCATATACCTCCATATACACGCAAGTAATCTTACCAGGTTACCTAAAGGCCAACTGCGGCTATTTTTGACCATGTCAGGATAAGGGGGATTTTATGTCCCTTAGACACCATTATCGTGCGCACGATAACTGTAATGCTCAAAGAATTCAAAAATAATTTTCAATTACCGAAAAACCCCAATACCGGAACCGAAACCCAACAGAGTGTACTTCTACGTGTCACGTAAAGATTTTCCTGACGCTGCCGAAACCTGCCTGATTGCACCCGATGCCCACCAGATGGCACTACTTTTCCACACTGTCACCGGCGATCGACTAAAACGCTTATACTGGTATGGTGATTATACGGCCAATCGTGTGTGGCTGACAACGCAACAACACTTGGTACTTTTCGCATGCCCAGCAACACGAAAAAGGAAATCGCATGCCCAACCGAGGAAGCGCCGGCCAATCCCACTCAATCTATAGCGGACAAGCAGACGCTGCAGTGGCACATCAGTTCGTCACTTCCACCAAGCAAAACTCAACGTCACACAGGCAATGTTGCCATTAATTGTGGCAAGCAAAGTTAGCGCTTCGAGGCAAGCTGTAAAATTCATTTGAAAATAATCTGGGATATTCTCAAGCCTGCAATTCGGCACGAATGACGCAAATGTGAAAATGAACGCACCCAGTTAATTTCATTGCGATTCACTGACATCAAAAACAGCCAGAGTTGGTCTATAATAATAGCCGTGGTCGTGGTGACAACACTTGGTACTTTTCGCATGCCCAGCAACACGAAAAAGGAAATCGCATGCCCAACCGAGGAAGCGGCGGCCAATCCCACTCAATCTATAGCGGACAAGCAGACGCTGCAGTGGCGCATCAGTTCGTCACTTCCACCAAGCAAAACTCAACGTCACACAGGCAATGTTGCCATTAATTGTGGCGAGCAAAGTTAGCGCTTCGAGGCAAGCTGTAAAATTCATTTGAAAATAATCTGGGATATTCTCAAGCCTGCAATTCGGCACGAATGAGGCAAATGTGAAAATGAACGCACCCAGTTAATTTCGTTGCGATTCACTGACATCAAAAACAGCCAGAGTTGGCCTATAATAATAGCCGTGGTCGTGGTGGTAAAACTTTATTCAACCAAGGGATTCGGGCACGTACGTCCCAGGGTCCCCACACGACTCCGTTCGGGTGTTAATCAGTTGATGTAGTTGCGTGACGTGGGCAGCCTGGTCAGTCGGGATCTACTGCTTGGCCGGGTTCGTCGAGCGCAGCAGGATCTCCCATTACTCTTATGTGTTTAGTGGCTCCGGGCCCCATAGGGAAAGATCCGCCGGTCATTTGAGGAAGATGTGGGTAAGCATGGGGGCGAGTGCAGTGAGCACAGGACGGGGTGTATGCTCCCGGGTAGATGTGGGAAAGGAAATAGAGGGAAGGAACTGTGCGGGTCTGATGACCGCGCTATAATATAGTATAAAAATTGCCCAAGGATCGGTGGGGTGGACGGTATACAGCTAGCGTTCTGCGCAGTAAGCTACAGCCATCTTGCTGAAAAAATGCTTGCACTCCCTGCAAAAGCCTGACTCTAATTCCGCCGCCGCCCGGTTGATGAGACCTCGGGCGTGGTATATGGTGGTTTCGTTGCCGGTATTCCCCGAATGCACAGGCGCACAGGTCTCGTTTTCATGGCGGGCCGGGTTTTTGGTCGGTGAGGTTAGTATGCCGAAAGCGGTCTCATGAATTCGGTCTCATGCAAAATTTAGAATTTCGTTTTTTGAGTTGGGAAGGACGTACCGGATTTTGTTTGGGACAGGATGGGACCCCACAGTAAAATACGTATAGACTGTGACTTGGGCACCGGGGCACGAGGGCGTGCCAGGGAGCCTGCAAGTGGACTAGGTGGCTCGAGGCTTTACAAATCACCGAGCCACTCAAGATAATGCAATAGAGGACCCTACACCCCTGGACTCTTGTTTCCAACAATTCTAAAGTGCTGCAGGGAAAATAGGCAGCTGCATCCACGCACTCATAGAAAGCTCTGCGCTGCGGAGGCAACAGCGTTAAGAAGAATGCAGACTAAGTTCTACATAAATCTGCACCCTTCACCTGATGTACCCCACGGCGTACAGAGTATATGCCCATGGTGTGGCGCCACTCCAACACTCTTTCAGATCACGTGGTAATGTGAAGAGCACGACGTAGAACACGACACCAATGGCACATGGGAGAAATGGGAGGCGATGCTGTCTTGCCAGCCCTGGTGGATCAGCTTTGACTGATCCACATAGCTGAACAGATGGCTCGTGCCAGTGAGGCCCTGGAGTAGGGGGCACCACCCTGCCGGACAAACTTCGCTCCTCACCCTGTGTATTTCTCGGGTACTGGAGTTCAAGCCTGTCTGGATTATGTACACATTAAAGTTTTATACTACTACTACTACTACTGCGATCAACGATGGCAACTGCCACATCATTGTTCATGCAAGCTGCATCCATCCATATGGCATCCTCCTCGGAACCATAGTATTTGTAGAGAGCTTTTGCACGGGTGTGCAAAATAATGTGATGTGAAGGCTCATGATCCGCAGTTTGCCGACCTCCGTGATGGAACGGCTGGTCAGAGTAATAGTGATAGTAATAGTGATAGCAAGAGGACGCGATTGACGGCATATGTGAAGAATCTCAGGTTTTTTCCCGAGAACAGAAGAGCTCAACAGGAGAGGCCTTGTGCGTGTTGTTACTGTGTGATGTTATCCGCGGTTTGTGCTATCTTTGGTTTACACTGTGCTTGGTTTAAAGAGTGATGTCGTTGGCATAGAGGGTGTGCTGAAGGAGAGGTATGATGTGAAGAGCTCAAGGAAATGAGTGTGGCATTGAAGAGAAAAAGGGAAAGAACTGGACATTGCGGAGTGCCTACACCACTGAAGGTGTATGAATGGCATGCATGGGGGCCAATATGAACCTCCGCCATGCGCCTGGAGAGGAAGGATGGTATGTAGGCATAATGTGAACGCCGACATTGAGGGGGTAGAGAACCGCCTTGGTCGCTTGGTGTTCTGCGTGATCAAAGGCCTTGGTTGTGTTCATAAAATGCGCCATTGTACAATCCTGTTTCAAATCTCTCAAGAAGTCTTGTTACCACATGGTGGAAGGCAGTTTTCTGGTCAGACCAGCAAATGTATCAATCAGATATTGAAAGAGCATCATTATAATGTGACGAAAACAATCTCAGGTTATTTGGATATTTATTGCAGGGATTGTGGATGCAGATCATAGTTCAAAAACACGGCAAAATTATTTAAGCCACCTGGCACCACGACAAGGGAGATCATAGAGGTTAATGAAATTTTGAGATTAGTAAACAAGTGCGTTAGCCAACCTTCCGTATTGCTTTCTCAAAAAAGTTTCATTGTCTTGATTTGTCACAGTAACATAAATTTTACAATGTCGTGATACCACTTTGTACACGTGCTTGGTTCAGCAATGTGAATCTACACAATGTTGTTTTTGTTACTGTTAGTTCCATTCGCTCGGTATATAATTACAGGTGCGTGTAAAAGTAAGACATTCGTTGAAAGTAACGCTCTGTCTGGTACAGTTCTCTTCTACATTTGCGCTTACGCACAATTCACAGAACATAATTATTATCCTGAATATTGGCCGTGCGTCGTACACAAGAAATAATAGTCATTACAATGGTTGGTTGGTTGGTTGGTTGGTTGTTTCTGAGAGTCCTGGCGCAACCCACCAAAGGGGATCGGCCATGAAACGGACGTTGCCTCATTTGTGAGGTGGAGCTGTTTTACCAGCTGGATTATTTAGATAACGATGTTTAAACGAAGAACCGATTAGTAAACGATAGATTAAAAATAAAATAGAGGTAATACAAACGACGAACAGGCTAATATGACTTGAAATAAAGTGAATTTATGCACCAGCCTAATATTCTAATCGTTTTGTTGCCTTTAGAAAATCGCATACGGCCTCGCAAACATTCCTGTGACTAAATACTTTTTCAGTTGCTTCAAAGGAGAGGACTACCGGAAGGCATAAATTAAGAGCCAATCTACGGGGAGGTTCTTCTAACAGTCTCTTCCTTTGGTTTGTGTATAACCTGCATTTTAAGAGGCAATGTTGAAGGGATTCACTCTCTTTGCAGTGGAGGCCTAGGGGAGACTGTGCCAGAGCAGACCTGTGTAGATAAAAGTTCAGGGGTGGGACTCGGCATCTTAGTCCCGTAATTGATAACTCCACCGTTCTATAGGAGCACCATCGATTTTTCCAAAGGTACTTAAATTGAAAAAATCCTAGGTTGCCAAGCGAGATTTTGAAACTGATCTGACATGACAAAATTTTCAAAGCGTGCCACAGTAATAAATGCTAGCGTCGGCAATATAGAAATAATGGGATAATTATGTGAGGCCACTGCGAGTGCATCTGCATATTCATTGAGGGCTAAAACTGTATGCCCTGGTAGCCACACCAAGCGAATGAGTCGTAAATGTCTTGGGGCAAGGTCGTAAAATGCTTCTAAAGCATTGGACATATTAGACGCAGTTAATGAACTACACACAGACAAGCAGTCTGAAAGAATAATAGCATCTGTTACTGATTTAAGTAATTTTCGTAACTCTAAGATAATTGCCAGTTTTTCGCTTGATAAATAGCTGTGAAATTAGGTAAATGAATCGAAAAAGACCAATCCAACACTGAAGAAGCAATTCCGACCCCTGCCTTCTCTTCGTGAATGGAAGCATCAGTTGCTATTACAATCTTTGTGTCTAATCCTTCCAGGTAGTCTTTCAAATTGGCATTTAGATATCTACTGGGAAGAGTTTTGCAATTTTTAGAAAAAAAATATTGTCAAATTCTATTTTCATTGTTTGCATAGGTGTTCTTAGTACCCGTACTTCACGAAGCTTAACATGTTATGTTTCCAAGAGCTTCTGTACGACGATGACTTGTGGACACTTTAATCTAGACCACTGTTGGTTAAAAAAGGATGGTGGCTCATTAATGAAAACATATTGTGACCTATGTGGGGATGCGTATATTTTTAGGAAGGTACGGACTGCTAGTATTTCGAACCTAGCACGAAGAGAAGGCAGGCGCGCTTCCTTCTATAAAATATTATTTGCGACAAATATTGAGAGCCGAAGACATAAACGTAACGCTTCGCGTTCTAGCAGTACCAGTGGTCTAATTTTGTCGGTGGATACTCCAGAAAACAAGACAGCCAAACTCCAATATTGGGTGAATATACATACTATATATCATTACTAGCACATCACGACGTAAATGACAACGATTATTGCTGAGTCTACGAAGCATCCCAAGCGCCTGTGCTTCTTTAGCTGCCATATTTTCTATATGCGGACTCCAATTTAGGTTTTCAGTATAAGTCACTCCCAAGTATTTATTCCATTTCACCTGCGGGATAAAGTCCTGTCTTTAAAGTACGGAAATCTGCACTAGAACACCTATAGGAAAAACTACGACTGCACTTTTCCTGATGTTTAATGATAGATTAATGCCGTATAACCATCTGTCCAGAGCGTTCATATAAAACTGTAGCATCTGATATAATGTGTGTATATCTGTAGCTGTAGCAAAAAATGCGATGTCGTCAGCGTATACATACACCTGTTCATCATGTTCTACTGGAATTGTGCACAATAAAATTTTAAATAATAATGGTGAATGTACCGAGCCATGGGGGAGACCTCTAGTTTGTTTATACTTTGAAGAAGACATGCCAGATTCAGAGCAATAGAATTCCCTATCTTTTAGAAAGGAGTAAAACTATGCCACGAAGTAATTAGGTAACCCGATGTGCATTAGCGAATTCATTAGCTTAATGTGTTCCACACTGTCATAAGCTTTTGCAATATCTTGAGTGATTAAGGCGGAAACCTGTTTCTTAGAACGAGCTAGTTGTATCCTGCTTTCCAGATCAACATAGGCACACCAATTGAAGCAGAAACACCGGAATTTAAGTTGGCATGGGCTTAAAATTGCATTTTCATCCAACCAGTTGTCTATCCTAATGTGTAGAAGTCTTTCGATTAGTTTTACGAGATTAGATGTGAGTGAAATAGGCCTAATGTTATCCAAAGTAAACCTAGCTCCATGCTTCTTCAATAAAGGAATTATTTTCGCGATTCTCCACTCAGGTGGAATCCACAAATGTCTAATGAAGTGGTTAACTATTGCAATTAAATCTTGAGGTGATACTTTATGAATTATTTTTATTACCGATGCAGTTATTCCACCGGGACCTAGAGCAGAATTGGGTAATATTTTCACTACTTGTGTTATTTCCAACACTGTAACCTCTTCAAAGGCATCGCTGTTAACAAGGCACGGCGAGTGGTAAAAGTTAGCAGCCGTGAAGTGGCTTTCCAGCCCTTGAGCAATATTTTTTCTGAAAAGTAGGCAACTGACGCGGCGTTGAAACTATTGATTCGAGGTTTGTTGATGGTGGGATTACTTATTGGGCTTTAAGAAAGTTGAAAAGTGATTTCCTGTGGCCAGGCTCTGAAAGGAACTCGGAGCGTTGGCTATCATAGTTATCCTTCGCAGCGGCAACTGTTCGCTTAAATATTGCCGCCAAGTAGTTGTAATCGCTCCAGTTTCTAGAGCACTGATTAAAGAGCAGTTTTCGCCACGCTGCTTTTCTTAGCCTGTAATGACGTGAACAATCAGAGTTCCATCAATGATTCAACGGGCGTTGTTTAGCGACCTGAACTGTGAATTTAGCTTTATTTAAATATTATTTTATAACATCCTTAATGTTGAGAACATTTCGCTCTTTATTGACCTCGGTTCATTTCGACAAAGCCACACTTAGTGTCTTTTCTAATGTAATAAAATTGATGTGAGAAGTGGACTGCCTAATTACTGAAGTCACGGGACATACAAGCTAAAACAGTATAGAAAAATTAGCGCTATTTGTACCCGAGTTTAAAGTAGACCATGTAGAAATAAACAGGCTGGGACTACAAAAAGTCAGATCAATCGTAGAATGTGACTGATTACATACAAACGTGGGGGTTCACTGGTTAATGCATGTTAAAATATTTTTAGCAACAATATCCCACAAGCGCTTTCCACTCATATCTGTTCTGAATCCTTACGAAGTGTGATGAAAATTGAAGTCTCCTACCATTATTATGTCTTTTCTGCAAGACGAAATTACGGTATATAAAACACTAGAGTTTTGAACACCTGACGAAAAATAGGCGTTTACTAACAAAAAGAGAAGGTGAGCCGGAAGAGAGATATCTAATGTTAAAATTTCACTTTCTAAATTCAATATTTGACCTGTAACTTTTACCCGATGTGCAATTTTTGAAGAGATAAACACTGCTAAACCACCTCCTCGAGAGGGGTGGTCTAAGTGAAATGTTTGGTAGTTTTTAATATGAAAGGTTTTTTCTTAAGAAAGCGAAGTTCCTTGCAACACTATAACATCAGGGGAATGCTGATTACAAAGGCAAAATAAATCAGTAGTTGCGGAAAAATTTAACCGGCGATTACACTGAAGAATTCTTAATCCACCTACTTTGATGATATGCCGGCAGCATTCACTGTCTTCTGCATTAAGCTATCTTTAAAAAAAGTCATCTTTTGATGCTATTTCTTTCTGAGATTATTTAACTTTTCCCTTTAGGACTCACTAAAAATCCATTTTTTTTGTGGCGACGCCCGCCGTTTCGTTTTTTTTTTGTGTGGAATTCCATTTGTGAGTCCTGTGAACCTGAATCAGAAGTCCAATCCAGATGTTCAATGGGGATTATTTTACAGCCGCAGTTCGACGGACCAGCTCTTAATGAATATAATTCTTCGACAGGTGTTGTTATTGAATTGCTGTGTTTAGAAGGCCCTGTTTCTACATACCTTGCATTCACCTATTTAGCTGAAGAAAGCATAGAGGCTGCATGTGGATGATTAACATCCATAAGGACTTGAGCGATTTGTGCATTTACTATTTGAGCAAATGACTCCGTCAGTGTCACAAAAAGGTTCTCCAATAGCTTTATCATAGTTTTCTTAACGGTCGAGGCTATCACGTGTGAGAGTGACGAGTCCATGATGTGGCTATTACGGATCGCAGCAGCTGCGTACCCACGAGAGCACTCTGCTATGGCGATTCGAGGTTCGCGTCTTGAACAACGTTTTTGCTCAATTATTTCCGTAATTTGAATCTCCTGAGCTCTCGCAGGGCATGTGTCATCATCAGATGGGTGAGGGACACCGTAGAGACAACAAGACCTTTCCTGAGCTGTACATTCTTTAGAGTTGTGCTGTCCTGCACACATTTGACACCGCTCTACTGATCGGCAACCCTTTATGCTATGCCCGAAACGCCAGCATCTATGGCACTGCAGTGGACGAGGAGATAGCACTTCAACCTGATATATCAGTGGCCACGCTTTGATCTTTTTTGGTCTAGTAGTTACAGCAAAAGCAACTATCACCGACTCTGTCGGGATCTTATTTTTGTCAGCGCTACGTGAACAGCAAAAAACTGCAACCGCGCCTGCAGCGGAAAACGTCTGTAGAATTTCGGGTGGAGACAGACTCAAGTTTACCCCACGAACCAAACCTTTAACAAAGGCCAAGTGAGGAGGAACAAAAGGGCTTACCGGGAGAAAAGAAAATGATGTGCATTTTAGCAGATCTGATACGCAGGCTTGATCTGGGGAACAACACAGAATACCTCCATGACCAAACTGTCGCACCTCGGTGATGAGTTGGAAATGTTCAGTCACCTTCCGTAGCTCCTCCAGGATGCTTTTGGGGTTTTTCATGTAAATAGAAGCCCCATTAGTTGAGTATAGAGCCACCGAAATGCTGCTGAGACTGCTGCGCAGGAAACGATCACTTGGTAAATTATCATTACTGAGGGATGACGACCAGGCAGAGTTTGCCTGGCTGGAAGATGCGACAGACATCAGTCTGCTGAGCTCAAGTCAGCCCCACCCGCAATGGCCGCGCACCCCCGAAGTGTGCACCCAGACGCCGAATACAGCTGAACAGGAACTCACCCAACGTGAACGGCCCGGACAGCTGTGACCAGGAAACCAGGGACCAGGACGATGGAGACAAGCACCAAGCCAGGAAAGAAAAATCGATGCTGCAAGCAAAGTGCAGCAAGTGCAGCGTGACCACTTTCTCCACCGTCGAGTACGTTGTAATGGACAGGAGAATGAGTACAGAGAGAGAGGGAAAGAAAGTGATATACAACAATAAAACGAGAGAAATGTCTGAAAAAGGGTCCTTGGCTAAGCATCATTCAAGCACTTGTACTCATGATTCAATGGGGGGACTCATGTACTCTGGCAGAGTATAGTAGAGCGAGGAAGTGGAAAAGGCAAGTTAGGGTGGGGATAGACGTTATGGTCGGTAGGAGGGAACAGAAGAGAGCAAAATGAATACACAAAGAGAGAGAGAAAAATTATAGAAAGAACAATGATAAAGAGATAAAAGAAAAGGGACAAAAAGAAAATTAGGAAAGCGAAACAGAAAAAGCAAACAAAAATAAATATAGGGAGAAGTTTGGTGAAAAAGGAAAAAAGGATAGACAAAGTCAGCGAGAAACAATTATATCAAGAAAGATGAAAAAGAGCAGGCATAGGCATGTGAGTGTAAGAAGAAGTGACGATAGTAAAGTTGCTAGTTTAAATTCTGAGCCAAGCCAGGACAAGTCATGTGGCTACCAGCTCTGCTTTCACCTAGCTTTGCGTAACTTAGTGCAATGTGCAAAATTTCTTTGTGCCAGTACTTGATTCTTTGTGGTACTAAATTGTCTACAGGCGGTTAAATTAAAAATGTGTACCGACAGAGCTATGCCTTACATATATACAGGTTCGCTGGAATGAAGACCTAATGCTCGTCCTCCTGGACAAGCTTTAAAAAGAGCATTCAAGTGCGTGTCGGTATGTCGAAAGACTAAAAACGGTCGAAAAGAATTCGCTTTATTTACTTTAAATGAAATAAACATGGAGAAGATACGGATTTGTCCTTTGATGAATGTGCGTCAGTGCTTCATATAACAAAGGGCATACAAACACACTTCACACGAATAAAAGTTTGACTGGTGTTCAAGCCAATCCAGCAGTAGTGCAAGTAAAATCGACTCTTATGCGAAAAGAAATTATCATCCTGCTTCCCTTGTTACTTGGGCCTGTACACGGTGAGTCGCAATACTCGATTAAAGCACTGTATTCTAGTGTTAAATGTCGATGTTACCTTGTCCGTAGAGCATTGAAATTGTTGGTGAGTAAAATTCTCAGAACATATTGTATAACGCTTGCAAATCATAACAACTGCAAAATATGCAAAGGTCATGCGAAAAGCTTGCATTTCACGATTCTGCGTTGGCATAGTAGCTTAACACTGGCAAGAAAATTTGTGGAAGCCTGTAGGAAATTTGTCTTGGGAATATTGTGGTATATTAGTACCGACAGCACATCCTCAGTTCAAATAAAGTAGAAAAAATGGCTGGTCTGATGATTATTGACGTAATCAGGGTAGATTCAGTGCACACCTTTGGACTACAGACGCTCTGTTTTACATGCATATTGATTGCGCACTATATTCAATTCGATTGAATTGACTTATATTTTATACCTAGCTATTTAGGACATGACAGCGCTTTAACTTCTGTACACACAAAATTTACGGCTACATCGAACAAAAATAGCCAGGAAACTTGGCTTATCGAAAAATGACAACTGTCAATGCTCTTTAACGTTGGCTTTCCCTTATAACCAGTTCGCTTTCCCTCATAGAGAAGCGCTTTGCTAGAATGTGATGTGTTTGGGAGAGTGAGTGGTGTTATAAAGAGGGTGAAGCACAGAGCGAGTGGAAACTACCACTTACTATTTAGGGCTTTCCCTCATGGTTCCTTCTAGCAGCACCCGTAGGCTTGACGTGAAGAATCACCACATAGAAATTGTGTGACATTGGCGTGATGTACAGCGGTACTACAGTCCAAGAAGCATGCTCTGCATCATAATGGAAAACAAGGCCAAGAACATGCAGGGCCACAGCACAATACAGGCTTCCGGCACCAGACGAATATGCACAGTTGCGTGTGAAAATTTCAGGTGCGGTTCGCATCAATGGCGCATTTCATTCAGTATAGCACGCCTTTGCACTTTATCTGCTCCCTAGCTACAAACGAGAACCATGCCTCTTAACCCAAAGCCGAATTTCTTCGTCTTAGTGAAGCAATGATCGGAAGCCAACCTCTCCATACTAATTCGCATTGAAAATGTTGCGAATAATTTAGATTTTTCTAGTGCCTTATATAGTATGTAGTTCAATTCTTGTTTTTCTTCAGGTTCGATATATGCCGGGTAGACAATGTCATTTCAAATGCAAAGCACTTCTTTGTGTACTGCAGACTCTTTGAGCGTATTCATCCATCCATCCATCCATCCATCCATCCATCATCCATCCATCATCCATCCATCCATCCATCCATCCATCCATCCATCCATCCATCCATCCATCCATCCATCCATCCATCCATCCATCCATCCATTCATTCATTCATTCATCCATCCATCCATCCATCCATCCATCCATCCATCCATCCATCCATCCGTCCGTCCGTCCGTCCGTCCGTCCGTCCGTCCGTCCGTCCGTCCGTCCGTCCAATCCATCCATCCATCCATCCATCCATCCATCCATCCATCCATCCATCCATCCATCCGTCCGTCCGTCCGTCCGTCCGTCCGTCCGTCCGTCGTCCGTCCGTCCGTCCATGTGTAGCATCTGAACTGGGCGAACATCGAGAGCGTTCATCTATATATTGAGTCGCGCAATGAGCCATGACACTATCCTTCTTTGGCCAAGGCCAGGAAGCCGTGATCTGTGTTGCATTGCTCGCCGGCACTCAAAAGTAGTGTGACGTTATGAAAGACCTTGAGAAATTTGAGTAGGAGTTATTCAGCAATTATTTCGGTGAATTCTTCTTCACACTAACATAACTGTAAAGCGTAGACACAAACCGCCAGAGTGATATTGTCAACAACTTTTTCGACAGTTAAACATGCTGTTTAAGGGTGTTGAATTAGGTGCTGACGGGAAGCGATAAATAAAGCAAACATTTTTAATGAGCATTGTTGTGAATGAGTATTTGCCAGCACCTTTAGATCGGTATCTCACATGTAAATAACTTGTCAAGCATTGTCAAAAATTCCTTGCAATGTTCGTTGGCACTGTTATTACGAGACATCACTTTCTCACGAAATCTACACAGAAACAGTCTTAAAAATTCAGCCATTTTATGAATCATTTACTATACTAACAATTGAGGTAGAAATAAAACCACACGCGAATATGCAAATGTAAGTTTGCTTGTAGATGAGAATAACGCTTTTGATATTTGTTCGTGCTAACAAGCGAAGCGGATTTCGTTGATTTGCATTTTAAAGTGCATTGGCGCACTTTGGAAAATTTCCTTTGTGACTACTGATCGTGGTTAAAAGATACTGTTGTTGAGTGCACATATTTTAGTACATTTATGGAATCACTCTAAATATTTTATATCTTATTTAACAGGCGGAAACCAACAGCCAAAACAGAAAGGTGAGCAAATAGTTGTTTGTTATTACGTCAGCAAAAATAGATCACAGGAATAATTTTAATTTATACTACCGTTAAGTACGCCACTCCCCCATACCTTACAATTTGATTTTGCGACACTGTCGCGACGTGTCATAACTATAAGAGGTAGATTATGCCAAGGTGACATCTTGATACTCAAGTAAGCCGGTACCCCATTGAGCGCAGGTGCAAATATGAACGTACTAAAATACGCTTGGGGCTTGTGCTCACAAGCCAAAGTGTTTTTATAACAGCCTAATAAAGTTTGATTATGATGTACAAATTTTATAGCGATTAATTTTTTTCTAACACGGAAGCGTACTTTCGTTATGGCAATGCGCCAGTGATTTACACACGAAAAAGAAAACATAGAAGAATATGTTTGCGTTACTTGGATTACGTGGGATCCGAACCCACTGTCTACTACAATAGGTGTGGCCTCTCCCGGCACTCTAGATTTGCGGGGGTGGTGTCGCCGTCTAGGAGAACTTAAGTGGATCTGACGTAATGACACTAAGAAGGACTGCAGAGCCAACTGCGCTTGAATTTCTGGCCATCCGCTGCTATAGGAATGTAACTTTTTTGACATAACGCTGCAGAAACCAGCAGCGCTAGTGTGTTCGCCCACTACTGTGCGCATCGCCAGTGTCGCGAACCAGGGGCAACGCCGACAGCCTCGTTACGACAACTGAAGCCTGCCGCAACGCACTTGCGAGCCCTGTATGCACTCTGCTCCGACCACGAAGTAGCGTGCGCCACGCGTGACAGAAAAAAGCGAGGTTAGAGGCCAGTGGCTCGTAATACAAAGATACTCCAGGTTCGATGTTTTCGAACACTTTCACTGCATCGGTAATGCCAACAACGCCAATGGTGACGCCGCTCGGTCTTATAGGAGGAGGTCCTCTCACGTCTGAAAACTACACACGAAGGTGTGGTTATGCTTACTTTATACGATAATTCACTGCAAGTGCAACACACTAGTAATATATGCTGCATAGGAACCCCGCATCACAGAAAGATACTGTGAGCGTAAGATCTTCGTATGCTTGGATCATTCGCCGGGTTTGCGACTTTCGTACAGCGCACACCATGGAATAATGACCAGGCTGGTCACACAATTTAGTGCATTAGGAAATGTGGTAATCCAGTTTGCTGATATTTTGGTGGAATAATGACGTGTTACAAGCTGCGTTGTGTGTTGTGTAGTGTTTCAAAGCAGGATTATTCAAAACTCAACACATCGCTTATGACGTTTGCTGATTAGAACGACAGACGTGGCTGTACTATTTTTTTCTTTACTGCTGTTCCAGCCACTTGTCTGAATGCCTAAGTCTGTAGCGGCCACCATGCTTCAACGTCAACTACACTGGAGGGGTTCGATTATCAGCCACAGCGGCCACATTTCAAAGTGCTTGCGAAAGTCCACCTATTTAAAATTGGCGCACTTATAACAAATGGTTAATGGCATTATTTTGGCATCTTCCACTATGACGTTACGTCGTAATCGTATTGTGACGTTTGAATCAAAGTTGACTTACTTTGTTTACGGGATGAGAACGAGGTCAGGCAATGGCAAGCGAAGATGGAATCCACAGACTGCACTAGACAACGTCGTCTTCTTCGTTTTGCCCGACTCATACCACGGTCTGGCTTATACTGTAGCAACCGCCGGTTCACAGATGAAGCCCGCTGGGCGAGTCAAAATCAGTGTGAGCAAATGGACAATCAGTCGGGTTTTTTTTCAGCGCGGCACAATATTTTGACAACTCAGTACTCGGCATGGAACGTAAATGGGAATTTGTATCGATGATGCTGCGTGATGATTGAGCGTAGAGCAAGGGAAAAGGCGTGAAGTTGTGCTTTCATGCTTCGCTGTATTTACGAATGGGCAAATGGTGAGATTTCACCCATTTCTTGTGATTCGATGAGACATGTGTAGCCAGCATATTATTGAGTGTGTAGTTGGTGGACTCTACATAGTCGTTTGTCTTAGAATGATATGGGGTAGAACGTTTGAACTACGAAGTGCAGAGGCGAAACAATTCTTTCGCCACGTCGGCAACGAAATGGCGACCATGGTCACTGATGAGTACTCGAGATGGGTGATGCCGAAGAACTACTTAGCGCAACAAGAACGCAGCAACGCAAGCACCTGTGGAGGATAGTATCGCAGTTGGTTCGGCATATCTGGTGATGTAATCGATGCAGACTATTATCTAATGGATGTTGTTCGAAAATCTTTAGAACGTTCCTAATAGATTGAGGTGATACGGGATGAAGAAGACCGTGTGTGGCACCTGTGGGTCGCTTGTAACGCTGGCACTTGTTTCAGCTTGAGATCTATTGCTTTATGGCATATCGCATTCTAGGCCAGTAAGACACTCTTGTCTATGATGGAAGGCGCGAGTGAACGAAAGTTGACCTGTTGTGGGATTATCATACATAACCCTAAAAACATCGCATCGATTGCACTCAGGAACAACTAACAAGTAGCGTGCGCCACTTGCTGAGTAATTTTTCTTATACATCATTTCATCGTGACGGTAAAAGTAACCAGTGCCATTGCGACTGCCGGCATAAGCGCAAAACAGGGTCTAAAAATAAGCCATTGTGTTAGAATAGGTTCTGATGTTAATAAAAAGTTCAACTCAGAAAATGCGAAATGCGGTATCACATTCAGGAGTGTACTCAAACAGGCTGTATTTTTACAAGATTGTCAATGGGTGCTCAACGTCCGCGAGTCTGGGCGCAAAGCAACGAAAAGACTAGCATAATTCGAAGAATCGTATGAGTTCTTTCAGTATTTGGGGTGGCTTGAATACACTGACTGCGTTCATTTTGTGGCAATGTGGCCCGACGCCATCTTTGTCTACGAGATGACCAAGAACTAGGGTTAGTCTTTCAGCAAATCGGCCGTTCTTAGAGTTCAAAACGAATCCCGCTTTTGTTTTTGCACGCAGTCTAAGACGAGGCTAGAACAAGCACTGTGCTCTTCGAAGGTACGCCTGAAATTGACGATATCGTCCAGATAGCATACCCTTACCTCCCGTTTAAGATCGCGAGAATTAAAGAGAGAGATAAATTACATTAACTTGAGCCTGATTGCTGGGCGGGGTATCCAACTAGGAGTTAATAGAGAGACCTCTTCTCTCGGAAGCTTCGTCAGCCTGCCGGATCACCCAGCGTTTCTTTTCGAGGCCTGAACTGAGCAGTGCAGTCCGCCAACGTGCCCGAAGGTCTTCACTGAAGGCCGTGACTCCATATTTGCAGATTAATGCCGGACATACACATAGGATGTGGTCGAGATTGACTCTCGTGGCACAATATTGGCTTAAATTAGTGCTATATAGACTGCGGTATATATGTAGGTGCATGATGACGGAGTTCGTGTACGCGCGATTGTGTAGCAGCCGCATTTGAACGAAGTGGGCGCGATTTAGCTTGGGCTGAGGTAGAGGATATTTTAGTCATAGCATTTGATGATGTTGAGTTACGTCACAAAATTTCTTGAGCCGATCGTGGCATTCTTACACCGGCGTAGAAATGTGCATATCCTGAGACTGCTTCGTCTAAAGCGGCTCGGAACGCAATACCTCGAGCCACGTTGTGCCCCATTTCCTTTGAACTGACCTGTGGGTTACCTCGGGGCGTGCGGGCAGGTAAGCAAAGGATGCGCACGCATTTGTCTGCTTCGTGTGTTTTGTCAGTATGAAGGATCCGCATTGCCTCGGCGGCAATTCTGTCACTGGCGTAGTTTCGAATGGCTGTCTGTGAGTGATTGATGATATATGAGGCGTTCGTTTGGGCTATTGCTATCGTGATAGCCACTTTATTTGCCGTTTCTATGTTTTGTGTGATAATTTACGCACTGGGTTTGCATTATTATGTGTTGTCTACGACAGAAGCAACGTTCATGGTTGCGTGCTGCGTCGACAGTGACCTACTCGTGGTTGCACCCAGAAAACGTTGACACGACTTCGGATTTACTGAAACTTCTGCGATTGTTGCGTTCAGGGTGTGTGTTTCATTGTATGAGTGGTATTGTGAGCTTAGCACAGATAGTGCGTTGTAGGTCGTGTTTCTCTCCGTGTTGAATGCGGTGAGAAATTCCGAAATTGTGTAGAATCTGGTGGACTGGCTGAATATTGGCTAATAACTCGTATTTGAAGATTCGTTGTGCCTCGAAAAGCTCTTCAAAGGTATCGTGTAAGCCCGGTTGAAAAAGGAGATCGGTGCTCGTGCGTTGAGAAAAAACGAAGTGCTAAATTCTCGGAATCAGGTTGTTGAGTTTTGACTTTTTGGCCGTGAAGCATCAGCAGTACGCCTCCGTATACGTGATGTGGCTGAGTACGAATCATTGGATCAGGCAGATGATGCAAGCTTTTTTGCCTATGTGTTCATTAGTGATGTGCTTAAGGAGGCGCATCGTGTTCGACTCTCTCGCGTTAATGTTGCGAACTGTCTCTCCGTTGGAACCCTTACTTTTTACGATCAGACCAAGCACTCGGATTTTATCCGTGGTTGGTATGATATGACCGTCACTTGTAGTGAATTGCATATCGGTGTGTGCGTTTGTGAATGTTGTTTGGGTGGTCAACCTCTGAGCGCAGGGCGATATAGCAGTAGCTCAGACTTCTCCGCCGATCACGACATCTCAGTTTCTATTATACACTTTTTACTGTGTCAACTAGTTCCGTCCCGTAATCTCTGTTATATGTTGCCACCACTTTCATCGCACTCTCAGAGGGACTTGTCGAAGAAATAAACAATGTGATGGGGTCTTTGTATGGTTTATATGTTTGGAAGAAGGCCGATACGGGTGATGTAAAACTGCAAGGGAGAGGTTACGGAACCCTGCGGGGGGCCCAAGCTTGCCATGATTATCGCTGTTGATCTGAGTGCTCTCGCAGTGATTGTGGCCATCCTGCTCTTAAGAAAGACTGTTATATAGTTATACGTGCTGAGCCTCAAGTTTAGGGTGCTAATCAGATTTAGATGTGCTATGTCTGACAGTGTCAGAAGCCTTCTTGAAGCTAGACCAAGATTGACTATAGTAAAGCGTCCTGCACCGTCCATGACGTGGTGCTTGAGCGGCAACATGGTGTCCCGTTCTGGAAGAACAGTACAGGAATGATGGGCTTCCTGCGGAAGCCCATCATTGTGTGTAGAGAAAGTTGATTGTCTTCGAGGTAATTTGCTAGTCTAGCCTGAGAAGCGTGTTCTGTCGATTTGCTTTCGCGAGGTGCTAAGAAGAGGGGCCAAAGAATACGAGTATTCAGTGGTTTGCCTGGTTTAGAAGCCACAATCACCAGAACCCTTTTTTACTGCGGGGACAAGGTTCCGGTCTTCCAGCATTGAATAATTAATCCACGATAACCGTGATTGATTTATCCTCAAGATTACATAGTTTCTTTAGAGTGATAGTGTGAGGACCTCATGCAGATTTGTTTGTTTTTGTAGGGCGGCATGGACATCCACTTCGGTAAAGTCTTCGTGTAGAGTAGTGTTGACTTGGCCCGTATAACCTGAGTGCTGTGGAAAAGGAACCTGAGAGACAAATTTGAGCTCTCCCCGCTTAAGAAATTGTTCCTTGGTGCCCTTGTATGCATGGATTAGTTGGCTCATGGTTTGTATGTAGGTAATTCTGTTGTCTTCTGGATCAAGCAGGAGTCGGAGAAAATGCCATGGTTTACCGAGACTTGAATGCATGTCCATTGCATCGCAGGTGTAGTCCCAATGTTTTAGGCTTAGCTGTTGTGCGTACACCTTTATTTGTGTATGCAGGAGTGCTAGGCGTTTCCTGAGGTTTCCGTTGTGTTTTTTCCACCTCTTTTGAAACGACTGCTTTGGCTCCTACATGTGGAGGAGCCGTCAATCAATCTCTTCTAGGTTGGCCTCCGGAGGTACAGTTTGTGTGACATAATAAAGTAAGTTATGGGATGTTAGTCTGGGGAACGACATCACAAGGGAATTACCATAAGTTAATAACTATACAAAAGAAAATATTGCGCTGCTTTGAAAATTACAGGGGGAATCTACAAGACTTGCGCACTGCTCCACTATTCGTTAAACATTCAATACTCAGAATTGATCAATTATATCATTTTAAATTACTTCAGTTAATACAAAAGACTAAGCTATATGAAGAAAGTTTCACCGAAAGACCACACTACAGTATGCGAGAACAAAGGAAGCGAGCTCCCAGAACAAGAACCCAGTATGGAAAACAAAGTATTGCTTACCAGGTACCTCAGGTTTTAAATACCCTTGCAGATCAATTGAATTTTAGGGCTAGTAGTGCGACTTTCAAGAAACAAATAAAGAACTTATTCATAACCACCGGTCTACACTATCAAAACTATGTAATGGAGTCCTCATGCCTCTGCAAGTGCTTAAATTGTTTATAAACTGATATGTCAATTATACGAGTGTATACCGCGGAATTCATTGTATCCGCATGCTTCTTATGTCTGTTTTTGAGTTGTTTCATTGATATTGTTTAGTTGTAAATTATAACGAGAGCGACCTCAAATTCTTAAAATGTGTCATGTAAACTTCTTATGTTATTTATGTTTGAATTTTGTGTTTACAATTTCAGGTTGCTTGAATGTATTGAATATATATATTGTTTAAGCTTTGCACTGTCACGGACTGCGGAGGGACAAGGGCCTTTGTCAGGCTGTTCGCCTTTAGCCCTTTGCCCCTGCAGTGAGCTCTGTATCTGGCTTACTGTAAATAAAAAATACTACTACTACTACTACTACTACTACTAATTACCATCCTGTTTAAGGATGAGCATTCACTCCTCCATGTCGCTGACAGGTTGGACGTGGTTCTCACGTGATTAGCGAAACTGGGTCCTGTCTACAAACTTAAAACTGTTTTTTCATGAATTTGCGTGGGTCATTGTGAACGAATACTTCTATGATTTAGTGGTTGCTGCCCAGGTCTTCTAGGTATTTTCCAGTTGGCTGATGATGTGTTTCTCGTGAACATTGGATCCGATGTTGTGTCTTTACTGGAGCTAGTGCTTACGCGTGTGGGTGTGCTAGAGTTGGTGAAGATTGTTAAGCGCTCCTGCTGGGAGCTAAAACTACAGGTCCCTACCTTTTAGAAACACATCAGAGTATCGTAACAAAGCACATAAGAGTGTGGAGCGTTTATGAGACCCGCTATTATGATGACATTTCTGCCAGTGATATTGAAAGCACGTTTAAAGAGTGCGGGAAATCTGTGGTTCTTTTGTTGGGGGTTGCTGTATGTCTTTAGTTTAAAAAGGACTTTCGTGTGCTTTGCGTTCTGGAACCAGTTCAACAAATACATGATCTATATTGGTAATTCTTGTGTTGTCTTGCATGAATGTAAGGATTGGCCTAAGGTGGTAAAGACTATCGTCTTACCATCGGCGTTTCCGATTGAGTGATAACCGGCCAACGTAGCGAGACCGTGGGTCTCTTCCAATAAAATGATATCAGCCAAAACTTTCTCTTCAAGAGAGTGGTGAAGATTTGCTTACTTGTTCGCGTAGCTCCTGTATTTCCATTGCGATATCATGCAAAGGGGGTGTCTAGCTATTACGAGATGCGGGTTTAGGAATGTAGCCGACTCTATCATGCTGAAGGCCGACGAGGAAGGTTGGTGCGCTCTTGCCATGGGGCCTAGTCCGCTAGATGGCAGTGGATTAACCCAAGCCTCCACAGCCAGGAGTTGCTTTTGTAGGCATTCATTTTGTTGCTGGTTAATATGTCAATATGCTTTACATAGTCATAAAGGTCGACATCAGTTGGGATGATTTGCTCATCCGCTCATTTAGTTCTTTGAATGTTGGCAGAGTTTCTTTCAGGACTTTCGTCTCGAGGGTCACGCATGTGGGTTTGTCTTCATTGGCCTGGATTTGATCTCTGCATTTGGGAGGAGGGGGGTGTAGTGCCTTCATCCATTTGTTCAGTGAGTGTAACAGGTAATAGTGGTGGCACTACTGCTGGATTTGCTCCGTTCTTTTATAACAGTGGAACTCCTCCCTCAGCTTCCTGTTTCCTCTCCTAAAACGGTCATTTTCTGGTTGCATTAGGTTAAATCTATTTGAGGTGTGGTATTCTCAAGGGAAATTTATCCAGTTTCCTTTGAGAAGCGGCTTCCTCAGACCCCGAGCATGCCCCGTTGCCTACGCCTGCCAAGCCCACCTAGACGGGTCCGCTACGTCTAGGCGTATGGCTACAAGATCTCGCCTGGGACCGGGAGCGCGACCTGGAGCGGGAGTGAGATCTTGACCGGGCTTTTTTACGAGTTTTAGGGAAGGAGCAGGGTCCTGCTTCTCGAAGCTGTTGCCTTCTGGCGTTGAATTCATTGGGTAGTCTTCATATTGCTGTTCGTACTCCCATCGGCAGCGTTTCACCAGCTATGTCAGCCGTCTGGTGGTCGCCGCTGCAGAGTAGACAAGTGGGCTTGTATTAGTGATCTTGCGGGGGGTCGGCTGTACAACAGCGACTGCACAGGCGGTCGTTAGAGTTGGGCATACGTCTTCGCGGTGCCCCCGCCGACCGCAATTGATAAAACATGTCGATTTGCTTGTGTTAAAAACAGCCCCACAGCAGTGCTCGACCATGTCAAACGTATGTCGGGACGCGAAGGCCAACGAACAATAGGATTACCGTCGTTGTGTTGCTGAGGCGTTTTTGAGAGATGGAGTGATGGCGGTTAGGTTGCTGAATGTAATCACATTAGCTGTAATGTCTCAGGTGGTATCTCGTAACAGAATATCACGGAGCAATCGTTTAGACATTCAGTCTGGTGCTGCTTTTTTGCGCCGGTATCGTACGCTTGTTTACCGACCACAATGTGACAGACGCTCTAGTGTTGATATGCATGTGTCTGAATATTCTTCTCACTGTGATGATGTTTTGTTGGAAATTTGGGCATATTGTGTCCTCATCTCGGGCTTCTCTCGCAATTGCAGCGGTGTGGTAAATGCTAGTCGCTAGTAGGGCGGCTCCGTGGTCGATGACAGAAAGGCCGTCTCTGGGTCAGATGATGATCTTATAGTCATCTAGGGGCAATGGAGGCATGCAGCGTGATCTTGTTACTTGACGCAGACGTTGCTCACACTGGTTCTTGCGGTTATTTTCTTGTTGAAAATCCGCACATGGCTGCAGTGATTATCTGCGGGCCAACTTTGATTTTACAGTGCTCTGTCCTGTGCTTTCTCCCAATTCTTCATGGAAAATGGGTTTACCGCCCACTTAGAGCTTCATTTATTCTGAGTAGTTCCGGGACGTCAAACGCACCGAGTGGCGTTCCTTGGTTTTCGAAGAATTAGGGCGAACTAAGCAGTAGCGTCCGAAGACGCTGATAAGTGCAGCGACCGTTCGTGCATCTTTCCGATTGCTGTCGCCAGCCCGTTCGAGGGGTGCCTGGAGCACTTTTTCTACGCAGTTTAAGGAATCAGGGGTGGCCCCGGCAAATTCAGGAACAACCTAAGACGTTTGAAGGGGGCCGTTCTGGCTATAGGAAGAGTCAAAAGAGTAGAGGAGAGCAGGCGAGGGCCTAGTCTAGAGCTTCCTTGCAGTCTACACCAAAAGAGCTAAGCCTCGTGACCCTAAACATGAACGGCCACGTCCTAAAAAGGTGAAATACACGGGAAACTCGCGAGTTGTTTTTGCCGATGCCATAACCGTGGCGTAGAACCATTCTCGTCGCCATGTTGTAGTGTCGGGGGCGGCAGCGAACGACCCATGCCTGGAACGTGCGGCGAGACGTGACGGCACGACCCGCTACACGAAGCAGTGAGTCCCGTATTCACCAAAGCTCGAAGAACGACTCAGCCAGCTTAGCGGCCATTTATTTAACACACACAAGGGACATGCATGCACAAATGATTGGCTCTATGCAACCACGTGTGCCATTACATCACGGTGCCTGTTGACTAAAGACCACACTAAAGCGCACTTTTCAGGGAGCGTGTACATTATCAACGGCGTCACTGCGCCACACGCATCATCAGAGTGTCGAATGTGCAACAGTGGTGAATGATGTCGGCTACTACGGCAAGGCTCTCTTTGCCACTGAGGCAGTGGTATACATCCCCTGGGATGCCTTTCAATAGATGCGAAACTTTGTACTCCTCTCACATGGAAGGATTGGCACTCTTGCAAAGCTTCAATATAGCTTCGACGTGCGTCGTGCATGTCTCTCTTTGCAGCAGCGTGTGCTTTTCTTGCGTTCTCTTCGCTACTAGGTCCCGGAAACACGCTCTTGATTCGTATACAAAGTGATCGCATGTCTTGTGGGTATCCTCGTGGTTCTCAAATCAGACGAGCACCGTGTCTGTAAAAAAATGCCCGCAGCTTCCCTCGGGGGAACACTGAGGAGGATGCGGAGCATATAATTGGTTAACGGGGTGTTAAAGTGCGACTTACTTGGGTCGATGGCTAAATTGGTTAACGTGGTTGTGAAATGGGGTGTTAAATTGCTGACTTACTTGGGTCGATGGCTAAATTGGTTAACGTGGTTGTAGGAGGGGGTGTTAAATGAGTGAACACGTACACACGTATGCGAAAGGACGGCGCTGGTCGAAGGGACGTCGATCATTGTGTTTGTGGATTCGTTGGAATTCATTTCACCGCGACCTTGGACGTCGACGCGCCGTACAAACCAACCGACGAGCGGCAACTGGGCGAGCGAGCGCCGACCTTGAGTATATATACAGCGCGACGGCGCATGCACTGTCAGCTGTTGAATGTTCTCGAAGGAGAAGCGCGCGCGCGGCACAGATGGCGACGGCGCGACGGCGCATGCGCTGTCAGCTGTCGAATGTTCTCGAAGGAGAAGCGCGCGCGGCACAGATGGTGGGCGACGGCGCGACGGCGCATGCACGCGCGTCAGCTGTCGAATGTTCGAGAAGCGGTGCGGACGGCGCGGACGGCGCACTACAAGGCGCGAGTATAAGATGCTTCGCGTCTAAAAAAGACTACCTTAGCTGTCTTGCCTCGTCACATTGATAGTGTTGAATATTATTAGTCTTGCGGGCATCATCATCTTCACTTTTATGATTCGCTCAGGAGTACGTGCATGCGTATGCACTTTTTTATAGCGTGGCATGTGCTTTGTTTCTAGCCTACTACCAGCACCTAACTACGCGTAAGCCTCAGAAGGTAATGTTAGAGAGGCTGTGGGTGCAAAGCATATATCTGCGAAGATGCGAAATCTCTAGACAATGTCGAACCCACGAATGGGAGAGCCCAGACGAACGCAGATGAAAAGGGCTGATGATACCAAGGCAGATGCCAGGAAAAAAAAATTAGATAAGTTTTGAAGAATAAAGACACCAGAAACTAGTGAAAGAGTATGCATAAAGGATCTTCCTTCCAAGGGAAACGGATCGTCGAAAGCAGTTTACCGAAGGTGACGCGTTCACAGGCAAGAGCACGGAACAGACATCAGAATCCCAGCTGGAAGACCAGGCATAGGTAGAAAGTGCAATTGACCTACATAGATTGACTTCGACCCGATACAAGAACTTGTGCACAAAGGGTTTGTACTTCGAAACTGTGTATATTAGTGTTTACCGTTGTCTTGAATGTTGGGGCGCGGAGGATGTTTAATACTAGGGACGACGAGTGGCGGTATCATCAATATCAATGGAAGATCAGTTGCAACAGAAGACCTGGGTGGCTCCACAAGGCATGACTTGAACTTTTACTTAGTATTTTCTCAACCGTATATAGCACTTGAGCCAGTCGTGCACATCCTTGCCAAATTTTCAACCGAATGTGCAGGCTCTATCAGGCGCTGATTTACCGAGGGAGCAACTTCAGCCGCAGCTGGTACTGACGGTGCTGCTGTGATCGGAGCATAATGTGCAGCGGCGCAGACCCGGGTTCAGTTTTCGCCGAGAGACACCTCAGCCGCCACAAGTAGCGGAGGCAGTGCAGCAAGGCAGAGACTTCGGCGTAGGTCGAGCACTTGGTGCTCGACCTACGCTGTGCTCCTTTAAAAAACTGTTACGTTTAAATTAAGCTTGACGCTGCTTATTCAGAGGATGAGCATGCGGTCAGGCAATGGAAAGCAAAATGGAGTCCACAGGCCGCACCAGACAACCTCGTGTTCCTTTTCCTCCCGCCCGGCTCATACGACAGTCCTGGCCATACTGTAGCAATATACTACAGTTTTGGTGCGCAACACTTCTAAAAGTGTTATTTCAAATAATTTTACTTTTTTTACGGACTCACCTCCCAGCAGCCCTGTTTCATTTTATCAGTGCACCTCGGCCCTCTAGCGGAAGTGAAGTACTTTTGTCCTCCATTCAAATAAACTCTCTCGAGTCTGGCCCTGCCCGAACGTTGGTGTTAATCCTTCGGGGAGGCCCAACGCAACTAATGAAATATTCGCCAGGTGGTGCGCATCTGAAGTTATACATTGTGCTTAACACTGAAATATTATTATAGCATGAATAATCATTAGCATAAGGCATGTTATTGCATTACATTGTGATTGTCTAGCTGATGCAGTTTACGATATCTTTTTTCTTTTAGAGTTAAAAGGATGTGGCCCGAATGACCGTGCGACTGCAGACACAAGAGGTACTCTAGAAATATTTCTTGCCTTTTATTTAAATTTCACGTGCACGTTGGCACCTGATTATTCACCCCTTTTTCTTTTCGCATTTCCTATGATTTCAGTGTTACGTAGCATACCAGATGTAACCTGGTTCAAGAACTCTGCATTTTACTTTTGTATTTTTCGCTTTATGTTTGGCTTGTGTTGCTGCAGTTCGTAAGCACATATGTTTAGTGTGCCATGCACAGTAAGCCGTCTTTATTGTTTTAAAGTAAAAGCTGCATGTGGCTAGAAGAAAGGACCAAGCGTTTGGAATCGGTGTCACGAGCGCTCTCCATTGGCTGTGCTATCAGTTTGGTCGCTCTCATCGTCGTACCCAAGCGCAGGCGCCATTAGCTGCACTGTGACAGATCTATTTCATACCGCCGCAGCCTAGGCGCTGACCACGCGTGCACCATTTTTTACTGAAATCTTCCACATGGGTAAGCCGCGGACCTCTCCAAAAGATTGCCGATAGTGTAAACATAAGAGAGCTCGCATTCGCCACGTCGCTGCTGCAGTACGGGTGCAAGAACAGGCCCAGGAGGCCAAATGCTGGCAGCAACTGTTTACTGATAATGCGGAAGCCTTCCTAGTCGCGCTAAACGACGAAGGAGAATGCAAGTGCCGTTGACGGGCGGATCCTGCAAACCACACAGCCGAATTAGCTCGCGATGTCAAAAGCTAAAGCCTGCTTTCAGCGGGAGTCCCTCCAGTGGTACTTTGGCTTCAGAGGCAATGTATATGACCACCTGTGGTTCGAGATCAACTCTCTGTAATTAACCCATTTTAAAACCCATATAAACAGTCATTGCACTCCTCCATGACCGTGATCATGCGAGGGACACTGTGCGACATGTGAAATAAATAGGCACTGTAATAAACCGAAGACGCCCCGCCGTGGTGGTCTAGTGGCTAAGGTACTCGGCTGCTGACCCGCAGGTCGCGGGTTCGAATCCCGGCTGCGGCGGTTGCATTTCCGATGGAGGCGGAAATGTTGTATGCCCGTGTGCTCAGATTTGGGTGCACGTTAAAGAACCCCAGGTGGTCGAACTTTCCGGAGCCCTCCACTACGGCGTCTCTCATAATCAAATGGTGGCTTTGGGACGTTAAACCCCACATATCACTCATTAAACCGAAGACAAACGTGTGTGCAATCTTAATAAGAAGCCCGAACTTGTAACCAATGATTGTGAAAAGCTATATTGCTGCGTCAGGTTGAATACACTGCTAAGCACAGGGGCCGCACGTTTCAGTTTTCACTGGTTAACCGTTTGTACGAAGGGCTTGGCGGTGATCAATTCCCTATTGAAATCCAGAAGCACGCGAGGCTTGTGTGTAGCGTGCTGGAGCCTTCTTAATTGAAAAAAATGACAAGAACTATTTATATGGCTGTAGAACTCAGCCAGCTTTCCTAGACGAAAGGCCCAGGCAAACGAACCACACGTTGTCTTGCTACAAGACTGCAGGTCTGAAGTTTCATAATTTTCCGGTTACCGAGGTATGTCGGCCAACGGAGACAGCAGACTGGGCCTGACAATCTTAGTTGTAAAGAAGTGCTCCTTATCGGAGCACAAACTACAATTAAGCAACACGCGGACAGAGGTAATAATCATCGAAAACATTCTAAACAGCTGGCTTGAAAACAGTGTTTGCTTTCAAAGCTTTTACAGTTCTCCCAGAGACACTCACGAGACATTTTTGTCGGGTATAGCCAAGGCGGCGGCAAAAGCGAAGGATGATCCACTCGTAGTAGCTGGTGACTTCAACGTGCCGCATAAAGCGTGGGGTTATGTAAGGCACTCTCTGAAAGGAATGAATCTACTTCAAGCGGTAGCAAATTTTTCTTTAGAGCTTGTCACCGACCCACAATTTCCCACGTGCATTGGTAATTCACTGTCACGGGACAGCACGCCGGACCTTACCTTCATTAAGAACGCTAGTGGTGTTCGTTGGCACAGTAACCAATAAAATCTCAGTGTGACCACTTTGTTGTGAAAAACTTTATAGAAATTAAGGCAGCTCCACTGAGGGCATACAGCATAGCAGACTGCGATGCTTTCCGTAAACGCCGGGCAGAGGACTCCGATGAGTACGAGTCGTTTGCAGACCTCTTACTGAAACTAAAATAGGACATTAAGGCTTTTACTAAAATAGTCGGAACCGAGCTAAACTTCCACAAGATGTATGCGCAC
Organism: Rhipicephalus annulatus; assembly: GCA_013436015.1. Taxonomy (NCBI): domain Eukaryota; kingdom Metazoa; phylum Arthropoda; class Arachnida; order Ixodida; family Ixodidae; genus Rhipicephalus; species Rhipicephalus annulatus. Next base: position 69,919 of record WOVY01006728.1, read on the forward strand.
TTGGCGCACCTGGCAAATGAAAA
>WOVY01006729.1:0-13820 GCA_013436015.1 Rhipicephalus annulatus
AGATAGATACGAGCGAAATCGCCGAAGTTCATTAAGAAATGCTTCACATCTACTAACTTCCTCTCCTTGAAATGCAGTGAAAAGGACGCATGCTCTACAAACCCACGCGCCATGTGTACACGTTTCACAATACGACATGAAATATTGCAGTAAAAAATGGGGGACTTCTTAAACTGCGTTTTTAAGAGTTCAACGCGATAGCGATATTCTGTTTTTTATGGCGTATTTTTAAACACCTAATGTGCGAAATCTTTTCGGAACTTAATATGCACTCTGTACTTGGCCTTGAATATGGCAGTAGCGGGTGTGCCTTTTGTAGTGGGTGACTGGTCATAAACTATGTAGTCATGATAATCCCATGTTTCTTACACGCAATGTTCAATGTACCTTGTACCACGCATTATTACGACACACATTTCCCACGTTGTATTGTGACGCATGCATACAGGAACGCGTGTTTTTGGTAGAGCATGAAAGTTACTTTCCCTGCATTTCTGAGCAGAGGAAGTTATTTCACTGTTACTCTCAAGCATCACCAGGGCCGGTGTGGTAGAATAGCCGCATGCCACAAACGACCCGCGTTCGATCCCCGCTCAGACCAGAATTCCTTACTGTTCATTTTATTTCCATATTCTTGGTTTTCCGTGACGATCATTATTTCGCTCACAACCAATGACGCCGACGCAGGAATTCTTGCGAAACGAGCTCTTTAACGCTATCGCGTTAATATTGCGTGGTAGAAGCAGGCCCCAGAAAGCTGCTGCTATTGCATTCGGGTTTCAAACATGCACGCTCGTATCGGTTGCCGGGCGTCCTATAATCCGGTTGAACGGAGTAAGGTTGATCTGAATGGTCATACTTATTGGCTTTTACAAGTTCTTACAAATAATAAAAATTTGATACCTCTCTAAAGAACTTTCGTTTATGTCTTTTCTTATTCCTTATATCGTGATTTTAAATCAGCCGAATCGCGGGATGGTGATTTACTTGCGTTCATAGCGCATGCCTCCGCTCCTTCTTGCCCCTCGCTCAGGCGATATTAGAAGTTGGATCGCATTTAGTTATCTCGCTCGGTCGACGTGTCCGCTATGGGAAAGATAAGGACCGGCAAGCTGTGGCGGGCAGAGAACGGGGGCCTCAGTGAGCTGCGCGGAACAAATCAAGCATGCATTCGCCGCAGATAGCTTACTCGGGCAACACATGTTTTCCGCAGCAGTGCGGTGTGGCTAACCCGGGGATGTCTGGTTTCGCGAAGTTTTTTCAGAGTTGATTGATTGATTTGATTGATTTGTGGGGTTTAACGTCCCAAAACCACCATATGATTATGAGAGACGCCGTAGTGGAGGGCTCCGGAAATTTTGACCACTTGGGGGCTCTTTAACGTGCACCCAAATCTGAGTACACGGTCCTACAACATTTCCGCCTCCATCGGAAATGCATTTTCAGAGTTTCCTAAAGGCAACGGGTGAGTACAAGAATTGGACCCATTATTTGAGCAGGTGTACATGTTGCTTAAGTATACCATAGGACCCAGTTCTCTGCAAGCCTGGGTGGACTGACAGAAGTGCAGTGTCGCTTGACTAATGAGTGAAGACGGCAGCCAAGCTCCTGTCGGGAAAATGCAGTTTATTGAAAGGCTTGAATTGGAGTTAGCTCGGCTACAAAGCTTCAGTTTTTTTACTTTTGGCGCGTAGCTGAAATGATGTCAGGTTATTATAGGCTGCTTCTGCTCATTGAATTTTTGTAGCCATGATTTTGAAATTGTGAGTCTTCTAATAGTTCTAGTAATAGTAATAGTAGAAGTAATAGTAAAAGTACTATCAAGTACATGTATTGGCCTAACTACTTCTAAAGAATAGTGCATGTAATGTCGATAGAGGCAACGTTTTGACGAGAGAACTTCTCTTCGTCAGGCAACGCGCTAGCTGTTGCACTCACGCAAAACGAGTCAACATGCTGAAACGCTGTTTCCAGCGGCGTTCTTTCTCGAAATAACTGCTGATCACTACAAGCCTCTCCATGCCTCTGAACTTCAGCCTTGTTTGCTACTCAAGTTCTTTAAAAAAAACTATGTGCGCCGTCATAACAAATGCTGTTGAGTCAAATATGACGTGTCCTACTCCGCTATTGTTGATAATTTTCGCAATGTTTCGAATATTCTGTGTTCAACGTTTGCTCATTATGTCAGTTGTAAGTTAGAGCTGATTTTATAAAGTGACACTTTCACATACGTGTATGTCTGTTTTTTTATACAAAACATGCAATAAAAGTTTCATTTTATTTTTGCCGATCTAGTTTCGTCTTACTGAGTAATCAATCAGCTTAAATTTCGCATATTCAGGAAACATTAAAAAAATTAAAAAAAAGATTAAAAGTATTATGCCCGCATCGCCCAAGCCGACCAGCGGACCTGAAAAAAAGGCATGAGCGCATTCCGCTTGCATGCAAAGTGGGAAAGCAGGGCTTCCGCGGCAAACATCGTCCTCTCATTTTCCTTCTTTCCCTCTATTCGATGACCTCACCAGTTATACTAATAAAAGAATTAAATTTACTGTTGATTCATTTCTTGTAAGGATGCCCGGCAACCGTTAGAGGGAAAAGCGGCGCTGCCGCTGCCGAGAGCGATTACATGGGAGGTATAAGAAGTTGGTGCAGAAGACTGAGGTGCAAAAAACATATCGTGGAGGAGGAAGAGCTGGAGAGAAGACAGAACATCTCCTGCTCTTCCTGCTTCACGATATGTTCTTTGCGCATCAGTCTTCTGCACCAAGTATGCACCACTTGCCCAAAGACAAGTCCTTTTGAGGTATAAGAAGGTCCGCCCCCTGGTACAGGCGCCTATTGCAATCGGGTGTCAGAACATGTGATTAACATAATGCATTCGTAAGCCAGAAACCCACTACAAAGGCGATCACGCTACTGCGCTTGTTTTCTTAAGGCTGCGTAGTGAGTGAATAGCAAGTTCGAAAAGGCTTCACGCACTTAGTGATTGAAGTACGCAGCAAGAAACAGAAGATCACTGTCGGGTTTCAAACTACTGAAGGCGACGCTATAAAGGTCCCCTCATTTTTTCCCCGTTCCGAACGAAATTTAAAAAAAAACGGAGCGGAACTTTCTTTTTATGGAATGAAACAAAAAGCAGAACAAGAAAATTTTGTTATGACACCCTGTTCATATTTTATGGCAAGCAATTTTTTTAGAAATCACAAAAGCTGCACATAGTCAGACATATTAGTTCCCTTGATTGCGCTGCACTTTCTGGACATTGTTCACGAAATTGTCGTGCCAGTACCCCTTGTGTTAGTGCAACTCTACACACGTGGTTTGGTGCAGCGGTCAAATCAAGGGCATAAATGCAGCAACGTCGTATACCTTCCACTACACTCGCACGAATCGAGAACTCTTGTATAAGCTGAAGTGCTGATGAGCGTGTGCAGAACGTCAAATCGAGTGCAGAAAGTGGGAGGTGGCGTGAGCTGCACTCGCCAAATTGAAGTCAAAAGGCGGCACCCTTGAACTTGCGTAGAAAGTGCAGCCAAATCAGGAAGACGTGTTCATAATAAAATTTTAAGGGGGATAAATTGTCGTGTTTGGTGACTAGGAACGTTCTGTAATCTAATGAACACTAGAAGAAATTAGAATCGAAGTGTGCGGAATGAGAATGGGGTCAGGAAAATTGACAAGCATTTCAATATATACTAGTATATAGTTTTCTCGCTAATTGCAATGTGATTGCTTATCTCTATCTTTTATAAAGAGGCACTAGCGCTATTTAGGTTGTCCCTGAAAAGGAGCACCGTTGTGGCTGCTACCTCAGTTTTACGCTCACAGAGAAAGAGAAGTTGGATATTGCAGTTTTCTTGCCCTCAATATAAAACAGAAAAGCACCAAGCACTACATGCAACGGTATGGTGATCTGCTGGTGCATGTGAAGTGAATTGCTACGTAAAGAAAAAAAAAAGATACACGACGAGGGACCTTCGTTCAATTTTCGACACTTCCTTGTTATTGGTACCTCCATTCTGACACATGAGTCTTGCGTGGTTAGTTTTGTTACTGTTTATTGTTGTTTAAGAGAAGCAAATAGAAAGAGAGAAGGTAACTTCATTTATGCTCTGCGCCCAGAGATGGGTGAGACGAAAAAAATTGTTTACGAAGTTCTGAGTCACTTTTTTATGAACAATTCTTTCCTAATCACGGGAAGCAAGTCTTCAACAATACTGTGGAAACACGATTCGAGTGTGTTTGTGTCACAAAACGAGCGCGCAAAAAGTGCGCGCCACCGAATTCTCGCGACAAAGCCTCAAGGTCAACGATGAAAAAAAAAGAAAACAAGCATCCAAAGACTTCCCGGGCGCGCGCCCCTCTCCCCTCGGAAGCGTGGGTTCGCCGACGAACCTCCTCTCATCGGCGCCCGAGCAAGCTCTGGAAATTTCTAGATGGAAAGGGGCGTGGTGATGCCGGGATGCGTCATCCGTCGCGGACGGCCTTCGAACCGTCTCGCCCTCTCCCCTGCCTTCGCTGCGTATCGCGCCGATGAAATGTTGAGAACTTTCTGGAATCTCGCGCGGAAGGTATTTAATCGAACAGCCGAGATGAGAGATCAGCAGAAGAAGGAAGTTAACGCCAGAGTGCGTAGGGTATCCCGCCGCGTCTGTCGGTGAAGGTTTTGTCCTTAGTGACAAAGCAGGAGAAGACGGAAGTTAGCGCCAGAGCGCGTAGGGATTCCGCCGTGTAGTCGGTGAAGGTTTTGTCCGTAGAGACAAAGCAGGAGAAGATGATTTCCACCTGAGGGGTGACGACTCGAGCTACAGGCAAGAGTGTGTGTTTACTGCTATCGAGCGAAGACGCATGGCAACAGCTGCGTGTGTGAAGCCGACGTGTTTCCGGCGAATAAGTTGAAGCTTGGAGAGTGGCCAATTGAAGACGCGAGGTTTCTTCGAAGAGAAACTTCGGCGAGGTTTCCTGGAACGGAAACTTCGGGGGCAGCGGAACGACAACAACGCTGGAGTTTGAGTTAGTGATTCTCGGAAGAGTATCATCCAGACTTTTGTTTCAAGAACTTTGGACTGAATAGGTTTTCTATCTCTTTAGTCTTTAAGTGTCTTGGTTGTTCAATGCATGCGACTGCATTGTAGTGTGTCGTTGTCTGTGTCTGTTGTTTCGAGTGTGGATGATTCTACTGTGTAGTACGTTGTTTGATTGGTGACATATTGTACCCAACTATTGTGGAGTGTGCATACTTGTGTATTGTTTTTGATCTGCCATTATTGAGAATATAATTTCGTTTGTTTATCAACTCTCGGCTCTGACTTGTTCATTGGGCCACAGCCGGCGTCCGCTGGTGCGCCAAAAGGACCACTTCTAAATTGTCCACGCTTTCGTGGTGTGGTTCGGGGGGCTTGGAATTAGCCCGGCGATTGCCTCCCTAATTAACGGGACCTGTGACAATTAATCTGGCGTCCGCGACAAGGACCTTTTGGTGCGCAGTGTGTCCAAAGTAGTGAGAAAGAGCCTCGAGTTGTTGATAGTGCTATCGGAACGATTTTGTGTGTTGTTCAGTGTTCTCGTTAACGAGTGCAGGAGAGTGTTCCGATATACTGATTTAGGCTGATATTTTTTGCACGCGGCAAAGTTTTCTTTGCGAGACACAATGGATCTCGAAAAGTTAGTCGCTCTTGGTGAGAAAATGGGTCTTTCTGGCGCTGAACTACGGAAGTGGGTAAGCCAGAAGGAGAAAGAGGTGGTGGAGAGAGAGAGGTTGGCAGCTGAGAGAGCCCAGGAAGAAAAAGCAGCTGAGTTGGAGAGAGAGAGGTTGGCAGCTGAGAGAGCGAAAGAAGAAAGAGAAGCGGAGATGGCTGAAAGGGAACGGCAGCGGCAGCACGAGAAGGAACTCGAGCGGCTCCGTTTGCAACAGCGAAGTGAAACTCCGGTCCCAGCTAGAGTTGAAAGCAGCGAACAGGAGGACCACGGCTTTCGCTTGAACCCAAGCAAGCTGCTCGTAGCGTTTGATGAAAGGAAGGACGACCTTGACGCCTACCTTCACAGATTTGAGGCAATTGCGAGGAGGCAGAATTGGCCGGAACATCAATGAGAAACTGCTTTGAGTACTTGCTTGAGTGGTGAAGCGCTCAGTGTGTATGGTAGGCTGACGCCGACTGATGCAGCCAACTATGCAAAGGTGAAAGCTGCTTTGCTGAAGCGATTTAGATTTACAGTGGAAGGATTTCGGGACAGATTTCGGACAGGAAAGCCAGCTGATGGTGAGACGGCTACGCAGTACGCCGCCCGACTTAGCCATTATTTCGACAGATGGATTGAACTTTCAGGGACAGCGCAGGAGTACGATGAGCTTAGAGAGCTCCTTATTAGAGAACAATTTCTTACTAGTTGCCACCCAAGCCTGTCGCTGTACTTGAAAGAGAGGAGAGCTAAGTCACTTGAAGACATGCTTGAATTAGCCGATCAATTCTTGGAAGCGCAAGGTGGCACTAATTTGGCCAAGGTCAAGAAGGAGTGTCTTGAAGATTCGAAAAATTCGGCACCCGAACAAAAGAAGCGTGCAACGGAGAGTGCTCCGTGATGTTTTCTGTGTAAACGAGTGGGTCACCGCGCTAACAACTGCCGAACTAACTTCACGAGCCCTACGGTAGTAAAATGTTTCAAGTGTGGTCAGACTGGGCACAAAGCAGACGCTTGTCGGAACGGAGTGAGTCAAACTCACCAGGGATCTTGTGTGCAAGCGGCACCGAAATCTGATAATAATACCGTCACGGACGGATTCGTAGGGATGAAAATTGGGGAGGAAATTCCTATTGTGGGTGCTGTAATGTCCAAACAGCCAACCGGTGTTACGAAGGGAATGCCAACGCTGCCTGGAAAATTTGCGGGCAAGAAGATTACGGTGTTAAGAGACACCGGTAGCTCCACGGTTTTCGTGCGGAAAAATTTGGTACGGGAAAGTGAGTTGACAGGCACATCGAAACCAGTTTGCCTAATTGACAGTATGGTTCGGATGCTTCCCGAAAGCAGAGATTGAGGTTGAAACCCCGTACTTCAGCGGGAAGGTTAACGCTCTATGCATGACGACCCCCCTGTACGACCTCGTCATCGAAAACATCGACGGGGCGCGAGGGCCAAACGAACCAGAATGTTTGGGGGAAGACCCAAAGATGGAGCTTCCGCTGACACAGGGACCGCGAGATTCAGCGGAGAACAATCCTGTGAAGGATTTCACTCGAGCCCAAGGTGAAGCCTGGGCGTAAGAGACAGCGAATGAGAACATGATCGTGTTGAATGAGTTCACGTGCTGGGCAGCTGGACTCACGTCGGCACGACCTCAACCGAGCGACAGTGTAAAGCTGACGAAGTCCGCCAGCCAGGCCAAATGTCGTGACATGAACAAGCGGGTGAATAACCGGGCAGGATCGGTTGAGCGTCATGACCCGTTAACAATGTCGGAAGTGACAACGATGGCTGAGACGCCGCCTCAGATACCGTTGTTGGAAAGGGCTCGCCGGAACAAAATGAGCAAAAACAAAAAGAGATCCAGCGAGCACCGCAAGAAAGGGCGCAAGCACCGCTCGAAGTACACGGGATATGTGTTGAGGTTGAATCGGAATAAGTTTGACAGTGCTGAGTGCAATATGTTAAGTTAATGTGGTTGTTATCCTGTGTCACAACTGTATGTCGAGTGAGTCAAAATGTTTGTTAAGGTGATGTGATCGTACAATTGTTGTAAAGACAGATCTTTGTACATTTGTATTGCTTGAAGTATGTGATGGAGTATTGTATTCATGTACCTGTGTCTATATTCTCTGTGTTATGAGATTGAATTGCAATGTACAATTGTATTCAGTGATCTATTCTGAGTATGACGTGGCATGAGCGACGGACTAGGTTACACTCTTTTAGAGTGTGGGGACTGTTCGCGCTCGTTTGTTTGGTTTTGAATATTATGAGATAATATTCTTAAAGTGGGGGGCAGTGTCACAAAACGAGCGCTCAAAAAGGGCGCGCCGCCGAATTCTCGCGACGAAGTGCCTCGAGGTCAACGATGGAAAAAAAAAACAAGCATCCAAAGACTCCCCGGGCGCGCGCCCCGCTCCCCTCGTAAGCGTGGGTTCGCCGACGAACCTCCTCTCATCGGCGCCCGAGCAAGCTCTGGAAATTTCTAGATGGAAAGGGGCGTGGTGATGCCGGGATGCGTCGTCCGTCGCGGACAGCCTTCGAAGCGTCTCGCCCTCTCCCCAGCCTTCGCTGCGTATCGCGCCGACGAATTGATGAGAACTTTCTGGAATCTCGCGCGGAAGGTATTTAATCGAACAGCCGAGATGAGAGATCAGGAGAAGAAGGGAGTTAACGCCAGAGTGCGTAGGGTATCCCGCCGCGTCTGTCGGTGAAGGTTTCGTCCTTAGTGACAAAGCAGGAGAAGACGGAAGTTAGCGCCAGAGCGCGTAGGGATTCCGCCATGTAGTCGGCGAAGGTTTTGTCCGTAGAGACAAAGCAAAAGAAGAAGATGACTTTCCACCTGAGGGGTGACGACTCGAGCTACAGGCAAGTGTGTGTGTTTACCGCTATCGAGCGAAGATGCGTGGCAACAGCTGCGTGTGTGAAGCCGACGTGTTTCCGGCGAAGATGTTGAAGCTTGGAGAGTGGCCAATTGAAGACGCGAGGTTTCCTGGAAGAGAAACTTCGGGGGAAGCAGAACGACAACAACGCTGGAGTTTGAGTTAGTGATTCTCGGAAGAGTATCACCCGGACTTTTGTTCCAAGAACTTTGGACTGAATAGGTTTTCTATCTCTTTGGCCTTTAAGTGTCTTGGTTGTTCAATGCATGCGACTGCATTGTTGTGTGTATTGTTGTCTGTGTTCGTTGTTTCGAGTGTGGCTGATTGTACTGTGTAGTACGTTGTTTGATTGGTGACATATTGTCACGATGAGTCACAAGTACTGGGGGTCTTATTAAACCACCAGGCAGCTAGCACTAGGACGATGCGTCAGTCGTGGCTGGCTCTCGAGCAAAGAAAAACGCGATCTTCTTTTTTCCTCCAGATTTAGAGCCGCTCTTGCTGTCAACCCACTACGTGCTGGCGGCATTATCCCCCCTTGCGAAAAGAAAAAAACTAGTACCAAAAAGAGGAAAGGAAAGTACATAACAGCACCGCGATGCTACTACATAGGCACGTGAAAAAAATGGAAATTCGGATGAAGTGAAAGTAAAATTGAAGAGGGTGCCAACATAGGAAACGTCAATGAACGAGAAAGTAAGTTCACAAAATAAACAAAAAACACAAAGAACGCTGTACGGTAAAGGAAAAGTTACGAACAACGCGCAATAAATGGCTTCATGCGCAACACATGAACGACATCCGGCCTCAGCCGTGTCCTGCTCCGTGCATGGGGTGTTGAGTCCGGAACCACTTCGTAGTTCACGTCACTGATGCGGCGTAACACTTTATATGGGCCAAAGTACCGGCTCAGCAACTTTTCACTAAGGCCACGGCGGCGGACGGGCGTCCACACCCAAACTTGATCTCCGGGGCTGTAAAACACTTCTCTGTGGCGGGTATTATAGCGTCGTGCGTCTGCCTGCTGTTGCTGGCCGATGTGCAGTCGCGCGAGCTGCCGGGCTTCCTCGGCACGCTCTGCGAATTCTTCGGCGTCTGTTGCCAACTCGTCTTCGTCCTGACACGGTAGCATTGAGTCTAGCATGGTCTGCACTTCGCGGCCGTAGAGAAGCCGAAATGGCGTGAATCGCGTGGTCTCTTGCACGGCGGTATTATACGCGAAGGTCACGTAAGGCAAGATCCGGTCCCATGTTTTGTGCTGTACGTCGATGTACATTGAGATCATTTTCTTCGTTCAGCGAACTGGGAGCGCAGAGAAAAACACAAAGGACGAAGCGAGGAACCACACAACACGAGCGCTCAACTATCAACTGATTTATTTTCCACATCGGAAGGACATATATAAACACAAAATTTCTGAAGCCTATCACATTTCCAGGAATACGGACCAATGTATAAGTCATCCTTCCTTCTCACTACTTGACTGTGAATTCAGCTACCTAGATTACCCTTAGACAAGTGCCTTCATTACACGCTTCGCATACTGCCCTTGATTTCGTCATAATCTTTTTTGACATGCGCATTTTGTGTTTATATATGTCCTTCCGATGTGGAAAATAAATCAGTTGATAGTTGAGCGCTCGTGTTGTGTGGTTCCTCGATTCGTCCTTTGTGTTTTTCTCTGCGCTCCCAGTTCGCTGAACGAAGAAAATGAATTACCAACTGGCCCATATTTTGATCCTTCTGCATTGAGATCATGTCTGCGAGGGTCTTATTCAGTCGTTCAGTAAGTCCGTTGGTTTGCGGGTGGTACGCAGTTGTCCTTCGGTGTCTGGTGTTGCTCAGTTTGAAAACTTCGTCCGTAAGCTGCGCCGTGAATGCCGTCCCTCTGTCCGTTATTACACTGGAAGGAGCACCGTGTCGTAACACGATGTGGCGCATGAAAAATTGTGCTACCTCAGAAGCCGTGGCTCGTGGGATCGCCTGGGTTTCAGCGTAGCGTGTCAAATAGTCGGTCGCGACGATCACCCATTTGTTGCTGTCCGCAGACATAGGAAATGGCCCGAGAATGTCTATGCCGACTTGGTCGAACGGCGTGCAGGGTGCTTCAATGGGCTGAAGCAAACCAGCTGGCTTAACAGATGGTTGCTTTCGGCGCTGACATTCCCGACAGCTCTTTACGTACTTCTTTACGCTTGCTGAAAGTCCTGGCCAATAGTACCTCTCGCTCACTCTGGCAAGTGTCCTTGAGTAGCCCAGATGACCGGATGTGGGTTCGTCATGGCAAGCGAAGAGGACGTCGTCTCGCATGTCTCGAGGAACCACCAGGAGGTAAGCACGATTGTTCGAACGAGCGTTCTTCTTGTACAGCACACCGTCTCGTAGGCAGAACGACGTCAACGAGCGGGATAAATGACGTGGTATAATTGCGCCCTGGCCCTCTAAATGATCAATGATTGGACGAATCTCTGCATCATCTCGCTGTCGTTTGCTCAAGTCTGATGCACTAACAGCGCCCAGAAAGCCTTCGTCTTCCTCTGCTTCCTGACTGACGACATGAAAGGGTGCGCGTGACAGTGTGTCAGCGTCTTCATGCTTACGGCCGGACTTATGGACGATGGTGACATCAAATTCCTGCAGCCGCAAACTCCACCGTGCTAGCCGACCTGAAGGGTCACGCAGGCTTGCCAACCAACAGAGCGTGTGATGGTCCGTCACTATCTTGAAGGGACGACCATAAAGGTACGGGCGGAACTTGGTGATTGCCCACACGACTGCGAGGCACTCTTTCTCCGTAGTGGAATAATTCGCCTCGGCACGGGATAGAGAGCGGCTGGCGTAGGCTATCACTCTTTCGATGTCCTCTTGACGCTGAACGAGCACTGCACCGAGCCCAATGTTACTAGCGTCGGTATGGACCTCCGTGTCAGCATCATCGTCGAAATGAGCGAGAACGGGCGCTGATTGCATGCGCTGTCGCAGCTCATCAAAAGCTGCTTGTTGCTCGTTTTCCCAGACAAACGGCGTGTCGTCCCTTGTGAGACGAGTCAGAGGTTCTGCTATCTGTGAAAAGCCATGAATGAATCGGCGATAGTAGGCGCACAAACCAAGGAAGCGCCGGACGGCTTTCTTATCGACAGGAGCTGGTAATTCGGCAACAGCGGCAAGCTTGTCCGGATCGGGACGGATTCCTTCGGCGCTAACTACATGTCCAAGAAATTTTAGTTCTTTATAGCCGAAGTGGCACTTCTGTGGCTTTAGTGTGAGGTCCGCCGATCGGATAGCCTCCAGCACGCTGCGCAGGCGGTGAAGGTGCTGCTCAAACGTGGTAGAGAAGACCACCACATCATCAAGGTAGACAAGACAAGTCTGCCACTTGAGCCCTGTGAGGACAGTGTCCATCATTCGCTGGAAAGTTGCCGGTGCTGAACACAAGCCAAAAGGGAGCACTCGAAATTGGTATAGGCCGTCTGGATTCACAAAGGCTGTTTTCTCACGGTCTCGCTGATCTACTTCGATTTGCCAATACCCGCTTTTGAGATCGAGAGAAGTGAAATAATGGGCACGACGAAGTCTATCCAGCGAATCGTCGATACGTGGCAGCGGATACACATCCTTTTTCGTCACGTTGTTAAGCTTTCGGTAGTCGACGCAGAAGCGTAGCGACCCGTCCTTCTTTTTGACAAGTACGACTGGAGATGACCACGGGCTGTTAGATGGTTCAATAACGCCATCGTCAAGCATCTCGGTGACTTGCGTACGTATTGCTTCACGTTCTTTGGCCGACACGCGGTAGGGGTTCTGGTGTATCGAACGTGCGTCTTCGTACGTGATGATCCTGTGTTGAGTGATGGACGTCTGGCGGATCTTTGAGCAAGTTGCGAAGCAAGACCTGAACTCGAACAAAAGCGCTCGTAGTGCAGTCTGGTTAACGGTGGACAGATGAGGATTGATGTCAATATTACTCATTGACGTGTCGGCGGTATCCACTATTTCGGACGTGAAACAGTTGGTGACGTTTGCTACTTCGTGGGCAAACGCTATTGAAGTGCCACGGAAAAAGTTGTCGATGCTCGTTGCTAAAGTTGGTTACGAGCAATTCAGATCGACCATCACGAAGGTGTATTACACTTCTAGCTACACAAATGCCTTGCTGCAGGAGGTGTTCTAAATTTGTCTCAGCCACCACATCGCCATCGCCCAAACCACAGCATGTTACGTCGACTAGAACACTTGTTCGTGGAGGAAGCGTCACACTCTGTTCAGAATACGGAGTACGTCGACACGCCTTCCACCATCCTGCACGTTGATTGCTCGCTGGGCTGAGAACGTGACGCGGCGCTCTTGCAGATCAATGATAGCTCCATTTTCTTGTAGAAAGTCAACTCCCAGAATGACGTCACGGGAACATTCGAGTAGAACAAGGCAGCTTGCTACGAATGTGTACCCTTGAATCTGTACTCTAGTTGAGCAGGCACCCAGTGGAGTAACGACGTGGCCACCAGCTGTCCGAATCGGCGAGTTACGCCACGGCGTGATGACTTTCTTCAGCTGCGTTGTCAGTTTCCCGCTCAGTATGGAATAGTCTGCGCCGGTGTCCACTAACGCATTAACTGCACAACCATCAATTGTCACTGCTATGTCGAGTGAAAGTCGGCCATCCTTTGCAGCAGTATGTGATGTCGGACCGGTTTCTGTACAGTTCTGCGTCAATGGGAGGTCTTCAGCGCTTCGACGTTCAGCGAACCCCGCCCCCAGAGGTCGCTTGGTCTAGTTTTCCCGACGGGGGCTGGGAGACCGTGTGGTAGAATACCGCTGCGGCGTTGATGAAAATCGCCTCGGTGATGGCGAGCGCGACTGGCGCCCGGCAGATGGTGGTGCATGCTGCTGGGAGAGGTAGTTTTCGATGTCGCGCGGTCTCTGGCCGTAACGGGGTGGCGGTGAGTACGCAGAGAAACCGCGAAGCCCAAGACGGCGATATGGGCACTGGCGGTACAAGTGATCAGCTTCTCCACAGTGAAAGCACAGAGGCCGGTGATCAGGTGTGCGCCAAACATCAGACTTTCGAGGAGACGTTGCGCCGATCGTCGATGTACTGAATTGGTTGCACTGAACGATGGGCGACAGAAGCACCAGGGACAAAGGCCAACGGTGGTGGCGTGTACGTGCCTTCGTAGTACGGTATGTGCTGCGCTGACTGTAGTGAAACAGCCGGAACAGGATGGACGAATAATGGCGGCGATGCAGCAG
>WOVY01006730.1:0-39069 GCA_013436015.1 Rhipicephalus annulatus
GGCGTTTGGAATTGCGTGTGATTCTTGAATAAGGTTTTACTTTCATGGCAATACAATGTTGCTTGATGGAGATGTTATTCTGCAATTGCTTTTCAGGGACGAAGCTCCTAATTTTGTGGGTCGTGCGTCCCTGATGTATTATAGTGGTAGTAGTAGTATTAGTAGTAAGTAGTAGTAGTATTAGTATAGTAGCAGTAGCAGGTAGCCCATCTCGTCTAGTCCTTGGAATGTCCGCTGTTTTGCAGTACTGTATATGATGAATGTATCATGAAAAGATGTAATATGGCTGTAGTAGGAGCGTTCACTAGACGAAGAGATGGACACGGACGGACGGACAGACAGGCAGACAGATATACAGGCAGACAAAGAGATATGCAGGCAGACAGCAGGAAGGACGCACGAATGAACAGACGCACTGACTAAGGCATTGGACAAGCACACGGACGGGCAAGCAGAAGCACAGACGCCCGGACGGACACATGCAAGGACGCCAAGAGGCATGGACGCTTGGATGGACACACGGACGGAACAATGGAATGAAGCACGGATGCCCGGGTGGACGCATGAATGGAGGGACAGAAGCACGGACGCCCGGATGGACAGAGGGACCGAAGCACGGACGGACGGATGCATGCACGAACGGAAGAACAAGTGTATAGATGGGCGAACAGAGGCACGGACGCCTGAATAGACGGAAAAAAGCGGCCCACATCTTACCGTGGGGGCAACTCGAGTGAATGGGTCGCAGATTGGTGGGGTATCTCGTGAATGTTGCGTATTGGGTATGGTTTGGGAGTCACCTGGTAGTCTCATGTAGGTGTGCGTGTCGACGTGGGTAACGATAACCGTAAATCACGGTCATGGACGGTACGTGTCCACTAGTCCTTACACAAAGCGCACACCAAGTACGACTTGAATGGCTCCAGCAGTCTCTTGTCGTCTTCGTTGGCGCTGTTAACGTTGTCGTTGACGCCACCACCCTTCAAATCTACGTTCCTTATTGTCCTACAAAGAACCCGTAGCACGTTGGTCTACTTCGCTATGTTCTTAAGGCTCCCGACCTGCGTAAGGTCGTTGTCAAAGGGGAGTAGGTCGCACATCTTTCAGCTGTGTCCGAAGCTGTGGTCTTCGAAGTCGCGTTTGAAACAAGCGGCCGGCTGCATAAACTCTTTGGCTCGCGCCACCTCTTTCACAGAGCGCTCGCGTTTACGAGAAGCTTTCGGAACCGCCTCTCGTTGACGACGTTAGCACGCCGCTTCTCGCTTACCTACCATTGGCCTCAAACCTCGCTGCTCACGTTTCGCCGCTGCTTGTCGTGCACGTAGTATGCAATCAGCAGCTCGGCGTTGCCCTTTCGCAGCTGCTTCTCGTGCACGAACTTCGGAATCCACAGCCCGGCGTTGCCGCTTCGCAGCTGCTTCTCGTTCCGCGAGTGAAAGATCCGTTGCTCGCTTGAAACGCTTGCGTTCAGCGTCGTATGCTCGATCTTCGCAGCTTTGTCTTCTGCGTTGCTTGCTGTTCATGCTGAAGACCATGAGGGTTGGGTAACGTTGCCTTGAACGAGTGGTGGGACGATGATGTTGGGTTGTGCCACAGTACTGGTTGAAGGTACTGTTGCAATATGCTGCTTCCACCGCATATACTCAAGTCAAGCAAAGCGTGATGTCAAATGACAGAGGGGGAGGGGATTAAAGAGGAGAAAAGGAGGGGAGTTGAGACAACCCGAGCATGCGCAGTGGAGGTGTGGACCCGGACTACTAGCGACAGGGTGCAGCTAAGAAATGCTCCGCATTTACAACAGACGCCCAAAAGCACAGACGCCTAATGGACGGGTGGATGAACTGATGAACGCACAGATCGCATGGATGGACGACGCACTAACGTACTGACAGACGTTTCGCCACACTAATAATTACTCACTCCTTACATATTCTGTCCATTTTTTTTTCAAAACCGCGAATAGCGGGTGCAAGCATGAACCAGCTACATAAAGTAGAGTCAATATATAGTTCATCTTAGAAGCTGGTTGCAGCAGTGTGAAAGCTACTAGGCGTAATCAACTCAAGTGGTTGCAGATCATTCGTCTTATAATTTTAATTTAGCTGGTATGTTTACCACTATTGCGTTTGTCTGCCACGTGTTACGTCACAGCACTATATGACACGCTAGCCACGAATCGTGTAAATGCAGCAAGGCTTCAATAGTGTGTGAAATCAGCGTGTCAAAGCAACGTGGCAGACTCCACGCTTATGCAGCCTTACAGTCCGTTGCATGGCTGATGTTTGCTAATAGCTTACTGCTCATCATCATTATCATCACCATCATCCTGACTACGTCAACCGCAGAAAAAAGGCATCTGCTATATTCCGCCACTCAACGCGGTCCTGTGCTTGCTGCAGCCACTTTAAACCCGCAAACTTCTTTTCATCTGCCCTCCTAACTTTCTGTCTCCCCCTAACCCATTTGCCTTCTCTGGAAATTCAGTCAGTTCCCCTAATGACAAGCGGTTATCCTGCCTACACGCTAAATGCTCGCTCATGTCCATTTCCTCTTTTGATTTTAACTATGATATCCTGATTTCAACTATGATTTCAACTATGATAGCACGTAGACAGGATAACCGCTGGTCATTAAGGGTCACCAACTGGATTCCCAGAGAAGGGAAGCGGGGTAGGGGGAGACAGAAGGTTAGGTGGGCAGATGAGATTAAGAAGTTTGCGGGTATAAATTGGCAACAGCAAGCACAGGACCGGGTTAACTGGCGGAACATGGGAGAGGCCTTTGTTCTGCAGTGGACATAGACAGGCTGATGATGATGATGATGATGATATCCTTAACGCCGGTTTTTTTTCTTGATCCACTCTGCTCTCTCTTTGTCTTTTAAGTTTACGCCTATCATTTTCTTTCCATCACTCGCTGCGTCGTCCTCAATTTAAGCTGAGCCCACTTTGTATGTTTCCATGTTTTTGCTACATAGCTGAGTACCGGCCTACTGTTCATATTTATATAAACTAATGGAGGAAAGAACCACGGCTTTAGAGAATTTTAGAATAGCATACGTAAAGCTTGCGGGCATTACATTCCAGGAGCTCGCAGGAGGTGAGCGTATGATGCTTGCGCGACCCATAGGCAAAGTTTTGCGTGCGCCCTGCTAGAACTCGCCATCGCATCATGTGACGTTGTTCTGTCTGCTTCATAGAGACCACCTGTTGGTTCACAAATCCTTATCGAGCCTTGCATACCTAAGAATTCTTGAGTAAATCTAAAAGCATTGTCAAAGAATCGCGCATACATCGTTTTCAAAGCGTCGGGACGGAAATATAACTTGGATATAAGTGTTCGTTCATCTCTTTTACCTGCCACAGTGTATCACGGCAACTTAATAGATTAGCGGCCGAAGGCGCCATCTTTTTACGTGCTTGCAGTGCTGACAAACGCGAGAAGCATCGCTCGCTAGCGAACGCACGCTTTACTTCTGAACCGCGCATGTGCACTCCCTACGGGGACGCCAGCAGACAACCCAACACGAAGCAATGCTTCGCGACGTCTATTGGGTCTTCATATTGACCAAAGGAGCATCGCAGCTTTTGTGGGGGATGCATTACAAAGAGAGTATATCGCAGGTGTCTTAAGCGTACCTACTGTTCTTAATACGAAACTTTCCTATTATTAACGGAAAACGTGGTTTTGCGGGTCTGTGATAACCCACTGACGTATTTGCATCGAAGAAATGATGTCGAAAAAGTCTCTCATGTTCTGAAAATAAACAAAAGGGTTCAGCACACGAAAGCTGAACCGAAATCTTTTGTTCCTGACAAGACAGGCCGCGGGCACGCTATCCACTGCCGCACAGTGGCGTGGTTTCATAGACATTAAAAAAACGTACTTTATATCTAGCCTGTCTTCTCACAGTGCTCTAAATGAAGTCTAGTAATTAATCATGACCATGAAGATCTACGATTAGTTCCTTCAACGTGTCGTTCAATGCGTCCGTTCAAGTCGGCTCGTTCCTAATAGGATAAGTTCAATTTTGTCAACGCCCTTACCACAGCGCTTGATTGTGACCGTAATCACATCGCTCATCCAATAATACGCAAAATAGGTCTGCAACACCCCTGCTTCAACCTAGCTGTAGCTACGCGTTAACGACTTACGCTCGCACGTGAGAAATTGCGGCTACCCAACAGGCACAATACGCGTTGCGTTTCTGTCCAGTTGGTTCAATACTCTACCGTGACGCGAGTGGGTGACTTTAGCGCAAGTAGGGCGAAGTAGGGGTCGTTTGATCAGTCATGCTCCCTGGCTGTCACACCGCTTTCTGTGTTTCCATTCTCACATTCAACTACTACAGCTGCCAAGAGGCATCTCTGACCACAACATCATGATTATTCATTATTCGAAAACGCAAAGTTTTAGGTATGCATATGTATCACTGAGTATCAACGTGGAGGTATCCATGTTAAACATTATTTGGCGGCAAAAACCCCAATAAACACTTTATAAGCTCTCGGAATGTACCGTAAACCATTGTAAACAGTCACCTACTTGCTTAAGAAGACATTTTACTTTTGGGCGATATGGGCTCTCAAAGAATGAACGACATCTTATTCATATCAAAAGACGTAATCTATGGCAAAAATGCCAAATGCACTTACACAAAAGTATTCAACATGCTCATATAAACAATCAGTAATGAACTACACTTATTTGGAGAAAACTGTGACTTCCATGCCGTTTCACCTGCATGGCATCACAGTAATAAGCGTGAATACTTCGACTCTATTCAAATACTTCTGGCTGCCATCGTTACCAACTCTCAATTTATGAAAGCGGAGGGGACTGGCCCACCTGAGGGGACGCCCTCAGAGAGCCATGTTTCCTCTGCTACATCGGTTAAGAAACGTCATGCTTATGCTTCTCAATTAGGAACTAGTCATGCGGGGAGAGGAGGCCTTCCTCTCCCACGCTGGTCTATTATTCATTATTGTAAAAAACAACACAGTGTCCATGCCTTGCCTCCCCTACTGAGGAGGTGGGCTAGAGCTTGTACCACTGTGAAATTGCAGTGCGTATTTCGTTTTCTTCATAAAAAACCATGTGTTCTTTTGTGCAATATTGTTCTTAACCACGAGAGCCAACTCTCCACACAGGTGAATGCAAAAGCGTCACCTTGCACTGCAAATGACCCCCCTTGTTTGTGCATATAGCCTTACTGTTTATATAAGTTTACTCATCTCGATGTTCATGAATGTTCTGTCCTTGTACATTTTTTGCATAGTACATCACTGCATACACAAATAAGTTATTTTCGCTGTATATGACAGCTTGCGCTGTACATACACATTATTATCATTGTCCATCTCTCTGTTTGCACATAAGGTATGTAAGACATATCGGGAAATAAAAGTTTTTAAACCAGCAATCGCTTTTTACGCAGTGTCTGTCCTAAGTCTTTTGAAAAGTAATTGATGTTCACTGTTCGTGAGAATGATTTTTTTCTAAACACATGCTCGCGTTTCTCTCTGAGGAGCTCTTCTCTTAAGAGAGCGTGTGTTTCTACGCCGTTTTATGCTCTCTGTCAACGTTGAGCATGAACGGAAACAACATAATTTACGGCTGACATGGTCGCTAATACGGCAGTTGCGCACTGTTGTGAACAGAAAATGTTTAGCTTGCTTGTGTTTTTTCCTAATGCTTCAGGAAATTCAGTCCTGTATGGGTATTTAGGTGAACACCTTAAGTGTGGACCTGAGATCAAACTTATCATAAGATACAACATGTTCAAGTACACTGTCGGTGTGTGGAAGACGTTTGGGTGCACTTAACACCAGATTTATGTGTTCCAATATGTTATGTGGTGGGACCACTACGACGCCATTTAGAAATATGTGATGTGTCTCAAAAATAATGGCTATGTAGGTAATGAAAAACATTTATGGCAGTGCCTTACTGGGCTTCAAAACAACGTTCCTTAATGTCATTCCGGCTATATGTGTTCTTTATGCTCGTCATAGAGTCGTGTTATGACATACCAAGTTTGGTATTGATACCATTGTCCAAACAGCCAGGAAAGCTAAAAGTCGTCTCAGAAAAGTCATTTCTTGGTCTTGCTGCTCTTACGGTAGTTTCCTTCAAATGACATTTTGCAAAACCCGTGTGGTAAGACATGATTGAATAGCGAATACAAGCGGCCGACCTTAACATGAAAATTACGACATGCGTGTCATGTAACAACATGACTACATGCCACGCTCATGACACGCTCGTGGCTATATCGCCAGCGTCACCTGTACAAAGTTTGGCAATATGGTACGTGAATGGATGATAAAGGTATGTGACTGGTGCAAACATGACTAATATGAGATGCGTGTCATGCAACAACACGACTGCATGCCACGCTCCTGATGCTCTGGCGGCCGTTTCGCTACATTCCCTTATACGACATTTGAAAGTACGGGACGTGAATGGATAACGAAGGTATGATATTGGGGCAAACCTGATAAACATGATATACGTGTCATGTAACAACATGACTACATTATAAGCTCATGATGCGCTCGCGGCCGTGTCACCGGCTTCATATGTACCAAACTCGGTATTATATGACGCGAACGGACTACATAGGTAAATGACACACCCAAGCATGATAAACATGACACGCGTGTCATGAAACAACATGACTACATGCCACACTCGTGGATGCGCTCGCGGTGATTTCCCATCTTTGCATATGCCAAATTTGGTATTACGTGACGTCAATGGATGACTGAAGGTACGGGATTGGTGCAAACGTCATAATCATGAGATGTGTGTCAAGTGACAACATGACCACATACGACCATCAAGGCACCGACACACTTCGACGTGACAGGTCGTGCGTGCGCTGCGGCGTTAGTTTTCGTCGTGTGACGCCGGGCGTGGCCATGCTAGGGGCCGGTCCTGCCATATACTCGCAGGCGCGTGCCGTGCTGCGTTGCTTTGACTCATGCGCGTTTCAGCGCGTCAGGCATCCCTCCGTCACGAGAAGAGGGAGACGCAGTGCTGTCTGGGTAACGCGTCGGCGTGAAATACAGCATGTAGCTTTTCACACCAGTTGCCATCGGGCCGCACAGATGGACGCTGCTCACGCTTGGCTATGGAGTTCCCGATTTTGCTAACGTATAGCGTCGCTGTGCCCAGCGTTCGCGCACGTCAACATCACGTTGGAGTATAATGGACCCTTCATGATGCACTAGCGGCCGTTTCGCTAGATCCACGTATACTAAATTTGGTGTTACGTTACGTCAGTGGATGACGAAGACATATTACTGGTCGAAACATGATAATCAAGGCACGAGTGTCATGCAAGAACATGACACCATACCAGGTTTATAGCGTGCTTGCGGCCGTTTCCCTACCTTAACATATACTCAATTTGGTATCACGAGACATGAATAGATGACGAAGGTGAACGACAAGTTCAAACATGATAGTCATGGCATGGAAGTCAAGTACGGTATAATGTAACTCCACCTCATAAGGTTGTGAGGATCCTAAAGTGGCTTATCAACCTTCCTCGTTCGTGTTTTGCCTATCATCGATTCCCGCTAACGTGGGATCTGACTTTTTTTTAGCCTTGTACACAGAAGTACTGTTTCAAGAATAACTCTCTCGTGAAACTTTATACCTTCAGGTAGTATACGAGGGAGTATTGGTGAGCCGCCAGCTCATAATAGGCACTTTTAGTAGGGCGTACGGAGAAGTTACCTACGCTGTGAAATATACGTTGCGTACGGTGCAAGCGAAGCGTGTGAAACACTTTTAGTGTAACGTACCTTGATGCGTTTCACTCAATTAGATAAATCGAAAGCGAGATGCAAAGATTTGGAATGCTCATGAGCGCCACCGACGTTAGAAGAAAGCTAGGTACCAGTACCGTGGTTTCAGTAATAACGTAGCCTCTGTGTTCTGCAAGAAAAAAAATTGGCAGCATATACATGGAGTGAATGATGGAGATTGGGGCGAAGCATTTGTCCATCCATTCGTTCTTGCTTCCGTCCAACCATGCGTTCATCTGTATGACCGTTCATTCGTCCATCCGCCCGTCCGTGCGTGCGTTTGTTCGTGCGTCCGTCCCCACGTTCGTCCATGCATCCGCCCCTGCGTCCGTTCATACGTTCATCCATGCATCTGTCTGTGTGTCCGTTTGGCTATCTATTGAACACTTCAAGTACCCTCTCGCATCTTTTCATCATGTATTCCCCATATAGAAACACCGCATCCAGCGGACATTCCAAGGACTAAACGAGAGGTGGCACAGGCACCCTTTCTTACGGCTTGCGCTTCGGGTCTACTTCCCACATTTAGCCACCTCCAGTTTATGGTATATACTAGTTCACTGTATTCATGGCACTGCGGCTCAACGCTCGCTAAACCTTGTTAAAACTAAAAATATTACCCCCAACGAGTATAACGTAGCAACCCTTTCTTGTCAGATAGTGCTCAATGTACAAGCCAATGACTGCTAATAAAGATTGCAGCGTGCGCGTTAACTAAAGCCGAATGCCCCTGTCTTTCATTCTCCACTAGCAGAAATCGGCATGTACATTGAGCAGTATATTTATTGTTCAACAATCCACAAAAGAAATCTCTCGCCGGCAGCACTTTGGAGGCCAAAATGTTATACTTGTTACACACTAATACGGCTACGATGGACGAACGGTGCCGCTATAAGGAGCTTCGCCATCAGCGTTCGTGTTTTATTGTGTGTGTGCGGTTCTCGCCAACGCGTGCGTCTAGTGTTTCGGCGGCGTCACTTCAGCGTCTCACCAGCATTCAGGTTCCACGGGGCTTCGGCCGAGAAGTCGCCGACCCCTGGGGCCCCTGGTAAGATGACGTCGAGGCCAGGATGCACTCCGCCAAAAGAACATTGTTTCACGTTTACCGTTCCTGAAGGCGCGGTCTCCGTCGATGAGATCATCGAGTATCTCGAAGAGATGACCGGTAGCGAAGGAGTGTTGTTCCTACAACATCTCGGCGCTTTGAAGTTCTTGGTAGCAACGAGGACAGCGGAACAAGCCACCAAGCTCACGGTGAATGAAGATTTTGTCCTTCAGAAGAAAAAAGTTCAAGTTGAAGTCGTCGGCCCACCAAGTGTGTTCGTGAGTGTGTACAGCTTGCTGCCATACGTACCCGATGACGCGGTCGTCTCTGCTTTGCAGCCTTTCGGAGAAGTACGTAGTATAACATAGGGTACTCTGCAACGACGTCAGTCTACATTTATTGGTACACGAGTGGTGAAGATGAAAATGGCAAAGCCGGCACCGAACAACATTTCAATCCATGGACACCGCGTTTTGTTGGAGTACCGTGGCATGCATCGCGTCTGTGCGCGTTGCCACAACGAAGGCCACATGGCCGTGGTCTGTGCCACACCTTTTTGTCATTGGTGCAGTGCGTACGGACACGCTCTTTAAGAGTGCACTGAAGCCTGCAGAAGGTGTGGAGGTGATCACCCGACCAAAGGATGTTTCAAGCACAGATCATACGCAGATGCAGCTCAGAAGACGCCGTCACCGAGTGTCCAAGACTTACCAACAATCAAAGAATCCTCTTCAAGCTCCTCAAGTGTGGCCACGTAATCTAGATTCTATGAAGTACTGCG
Source organism: Rhipicephalus annulatus (assembly GCA_013436015.1). NCBI lineage: Eukaryota > Metazoa > Arthropoda > Arachnida > Ixodida > Ixodidae > Rhipicephalus > Rhipicephalus annulatus. Next base: position 9,644 of record WOVY01006730.1, read on the forward strand.
TCCTCAAAAGACAACGACACGAGGCAAGACCAGACCACTGGGAAGAAGAGAGCATATCCGATGATTTCGTAGACGCGCAGTCGGAAGACGCTACTCACGTCAAGCCGGCCAGTACGCCAGACAGGGCAACTTTAGATGAACAGCCCGCTCAGACGCAACATGAACACCCAAACGGGAGTTCCACTGAAACGCCAAGTCATTTTTCTTCACTAGTAGGCAGCATCAAAACTCGACATAATTGCAGGGCATCAATGGCGTTCGAGAAGCGCCAAACGCCAGACGACCAGGTACCCATTCAAAGAGGCGTCGCAGAAAGCACTGCTTTGATTTCCTCTGCCACGACAGCGACAGACACCAGTGACCGCACACGAAACGCTAACCTTGTAATGTCGAAAAACCTTGAAGAACATCATCGCTACACCTTCGACATCGATGAAGCAGCTAAGAAGCCGACCACTAACGCGGAGCAAACCGGCGGACACCGAGGTTTCTACCAAACCCGCACGATCTGCAGACGCATCGAGTCCTTCGAGTTCACAACGCCGATCCAAGCCAGGCAGTGGGAGCAGCGGCAGCCACTCCGCTAAACAGGGAACATTTAAGAAACCCCGCGTTAGATCACCACCACGGCAAATGTCACCAACTGTGAGCGACGACGATATGTTCTTTTAGCATTTGGCTCTCCTCTCTCTTACTATTTCTTTCCTTTAAGCAACTTCCCCACCTTTCTTTCAACAATGGCATCACTTTCTTTTATGTCGTTCAATGTTCGCGGTTTTTGAAATCCGGTGAAACAACAAGCAGTACTTGACCTCGCGCGGGCGCATCGCGTAGACATGCTCTTTTTGGAGGAGGCAAACTTTTGTACTAAGCTTGACGTTGCAGAGTTTCAGGAAAGTTTCATGCAGAGGCCTTCTTCACACTCACAGATGCGCGTGCACGTGGCACAGGAGTTGTTTTCATGAACGCAACGCTGAGGAAGGGTGCTCACTGTCTTGTTGACACCAGAGGCCGCATCATAACAGTAGATGCGGTACTTAACTGCAAACGAGTCAGATTTGTCAACGTAAATGCGCCCGTAACGAGATCAGAAACGAACGGGTCCAATAAAGGTGTCAGAAATTTTTTGATCGAGCCGATATTATATGTGCTTGTCGCAGATTTCAACTGCGTGCTCGATACTACACGAGATGTCAGGGGTCGCGGCCAAGGCGCCAACAATTATTACGCCACAGAACTACAGCAATTAGTTCAAGATCTCAAGCTGTCAGATGGGTGGTTAACTCTACATGGAGTCGGGTTCATCGCAACCCGCGCTTGTGGCATTCAACAAAGCCGAATTGATAGAGTTTACGTGCCCGAAGACTTTTTAGCGAACCTACAAGCATGTGAGGTGGTCCGGCTTGTGTCAAGCCAGCTCAGCGATCATGCTCCGTTACCCTTCAGGTTTAACGTGAGCACAACAACGAGAATCTACAAACCATGGAGGATGGACCCAAATATTCTTCATGATGACGAAAGCATTTCCGTACTTCAAACTGAGCTGGCGGCCTCGCTGGCAGAAGTCGGTTGCATAACTCTGACTACATGGGGCCACTTAAAATCTCGCTGGTGCCTCATAGCTCAACAGGCAGGAAAAGCGCGCCACGCTCGCCTCACGGCCAAGATGAAATAGATTCTCCGATGCATTCAAATTATTGAAAGAGGTGGGTCAACTACGTTCGCTATGCTCGAATACCTTGAAGCACAAAAAATAAGTATTAAAATCTTCTAAAGCAGAGGTCCCAGGCTACAAGGCTCGCAAGAAAAATGCACTTATCGACAGATGAAATTGAAAACTGGACATATGCGCAAAGAAACCGAGATCGTCGATGCCTGCCCCACTACATCGATGAGGCACTGAGAGAGGATGGTATCATTGTTAATGACCCGGACGAAGTTCAAAAGTTTTCCGAGACTACTTTGCAAAACTGTTTACCGCCGACCATGACGCACAGGACGACGAGTTTACTACTAAACTCTTAGCCTTTTGCGAAGGTTTGCCATCGCTAGGCATGGAAGACTGTTTAGTATTATATGCAGAAACTGATAGAGAACAAGTATGGTACGCCCCAAAATCAATGAATATGTCCACGTCACCAGGCCCAGACGGAATACTCACGGGATTTTATCTGCGTTTCTTTGATATCTTGGGAGATGCGATCACCGATCTCGTGGATATTTTGTTGCGTGATGGCCATGAATCGCTATCCTTCAGCGAAGGAAGGGTGATTCTATTACTGAAAGAGGGTATGGAGCCGTCAAATCCTAAATCATGGAGGCCCATTACCCTTCTAAACACAGACTATAAGTTAGTAGCCTCGCTGCTATCACGGCGTCTGCGGCCTTTCTTGGAAGAGATTGTGTCCCCCTTGCAGTCATGTACAGTACCAGGACGTTCCGTCTTCGTACCTCTTACAATCATCAGAGACCTCTTTGCGTACGCCAAGGAAAAACAAATTCCAGGAGTATATATTTCTCTTGATCAGGCCAAAGCATTTGCTAGAGTTGAACATGGTTATATTTTCGCTATTTTGCGCATATTTGGCCTCCGAGAGCAGTATGTGCGACTGATAGAAATACTTTATCAGGACCTCTCGAGCTGTGTTTATTTCAACGTTGAAATGACCAGAGGCTTTGAAATTCAAAAAGGGGTGAGGCAAGTCTGTCCGTTGTCTCCAGTATTATTCGTTTTGTCTCTAGAGCCTTTCATTAGAAAGGTTGCAAACTGCGAGCGCATAGTGGGTTTCCCGATGCCAGGCAAGAAAACCTTCAAAATTGTCGCATACGTCGATGATATTTCGGTATTTTTTCGTAACTTGTCTAGCTATAGAACATTACTTGACATTTTTGCTGAGTATTCCTATCTGTCTGGTGCTATTTTAAACACCACCGAATGTAAGGCATTGCGCTTCGGAGGCTTCAGAAACTATTGCCAGGAGACTTAGAATACAATCAAGCTGTTAAGGTGTTAGGCGTTTACTTTGAGGAAGGAGATGTATAAAAAAAGACCTGGGATGACGTGCTTAGGAGATCTACCAATATCATAGCAGCATCCGCTCATTTTAAACCTGTCACTAACGGCAAAAGCAACAGTCATCAAGACACAGGCATGCGCTTTTGCGTCTTACATAGCACACATCGCCCTGCTACCTCGCCTTGTTGCAGGACGCCTCGCCGCTATGGCGGGGACCTTCCTCTGGGGAGGAAAACCAGCACAGGTACGGAGGAAATTTTTACAGCTCCCACAAACCGTGGAGACATGAGCCTCCCAGATATACCAGCGTTCACGAGAGCGCTAGCTGCAAAAACAACACAGAAGCTGTTCGATGACACCAACTACCCTGGATACAGGCTCAAGATGTACTGGAGCAGTACACCAAAAGGTACTTTCACGGCCAATCCGTACATCGGACCACGAGCAAAAATTCCGCTTAAGTTTTACAGAGCTTCCAGTGGCTTAAAAAGAACAGTGGAATCAATAGATTCATGCAATCTGGAAGATGTTTCATCGCAAGAAATAAGCGAATTGGTGACAAGTAGCACACTGAGCAAAGAGGAAGAAACAGCATCTTGCACGAGAAATGGAAACGATGGCGTTGCAATCGCGTACCTAATCAGGTGAGCAAATTTGATTGGTTGAGAAGATGGAGGGCAGTGCCTGCACGTGACCGGTTAGCACATTGGAGAGTCGTTCCAAATGACCGCTGCATAAACTGTGGCGAAGGAGAGACGACCAAACATGCTCTGTTTCAGTGCTCGGTGGTGAGGGGCATCTGGCACATGGTACAACGCCTCTTTGGCCTTCGCATGGCGCGCTTGGGAACAGAACGTGGGCTGTTTGCAAGACTGTCCTTTTCAGTAACCTTGTACGTACTGTGGCGTCGACTCTGTTTAGCGAAAGTACGGCACAAGCCGCATGGAGGCGCCTATCCCGCACTACAGACTATTCGGCTCGTTGTGTGGAATTACCTAGATCAGCAGCTGGAAACGAACGGCGAAGAGGCCTTCCTTGGACGATGGCATACACGTTTCTTGAAAGTAAGTGAGGGACAGCTGAGGTTTCCAGTTGTCCCGTACGAGCCATGCGCCCACTCTAGTACGCATGCATAAGTGTTATCCTCTTAAATGAGATTAACTTGATTCTTTTTAATTTTCCTTTCACTTGTAACATTTGAATACTCTGTGATCAATTAGATTTTGGTGCTCATTTGTAAGATGTATACACTGTCTTTACTTGTTTTCGATGTTTTCTTTGTGTAAGTACAAGTTAAGCGTACAATAAACTTCCCTTTTCGCCCTAAAACATTCTCAATGTGAGGGTAAGGGTGACGATCGCACAAGTGGGGCCATGGCGTATCCTGTGAAGATTTTTAGCATCATTCATGAGTACACTGAATGCGTATGTTCACTTTTGCTGTTTTGAACTTGAGTGCGCAATGTAAGAATTAATGGCGTCTGTTTGGGCATGGTCGCACTGGATCGTCCCCAACGTTTTATAGCGCGCAGCGGCGGATGAGGCTTCGCGTACCTTGCAGGATGTGTTCGCGTTTCAAGTATTCATGACCTTACGATGTACTACCGGCATAATTAAGGAGTGAAATATCACACAACGTCGAAGGTGTGTTATGCTGCACCATGAAAAACTGGCAGATCCCACGTACAGTGGGAATCGATAATCTACGAAACACAAATAAGAAATGCTGATATGTCACTTCAAAATCAACACAACGTTACGAGGTGGAGGCAAAAGATGCCGTACGTGACTTCCGTGTCATGATTATTTTGTTTGGATGTGTCGTATACCATCGTCATCTATTCTTGCACGTGATACCAAATTTAGTATATGTGGAGCCAGCAAAACGGCCACGAGCATGATATCAGCGTTGTATGTTGCCATGCTTTTACATGACACGCGTGTCAGCATTATCATCTTTGCACCTGTCATATATTTCATCATCCATTCACGTTACTTAAGACCAAATTTCGTATACGCGGAGCTAGTAAAACGTCCGTGAGCACATCATGAACGGCCCAATATACTCCAATGTAGCATTGACGTGCGCGAACACAGGAACAGCGACCCAAAGTTAGCAAAACTCGAGCATTCTATAGTCTGACGCCAGGCGTGACTAGCGTCCGTCGGCGCAGCCTGACGCTAACCAGCGCGAAATGCGAAATGCTGTTTCTCGCGCTCATGCGTTACCCGGAAAACACTTTGTCTCCCTCTTTTCGTGACAAAGGGACGCGGGACGCACTGAAACGTGCATGCGTCAAAGCAACGCAGTGCGGCGCGCGCCTGCGAGTATACGGCAGGAGCGGTGCCTGGCGTGGCAACGCTGGCATGACGCTATACGAAATGAACGCCGGCGAACACGTGCACCGCGTCGTGCCGAAAGGTATTGACGTCTCTACTGTGGCATGTAGTCATGTTCTCACATGACACGCATCTGATGATTATTATGTTTGCACCAGTCACACACCTTCGTCATCCATTGGCGTCACGTAATACCAAATTTTGCATATGTGAAGCTAGCGAAACGACCGCGAACGCATCATCCGTGTGCCTTTTAGTCATGTTGTTACATGACGCGCATGTGGAAACTATAATGTTCGGATGTTTCATTTACCTATGTTGTCCGTTCGCGTCACGTAATACCGAGTTTAGTACATGTAAAGCTAGCGAAACGGCCGCGAGCACATCATGAGCGTAGCGTGTAGTCATGTTGTTACATGACACGCATGTCATGATTTTTATGTTAGGATCTGTCGCTTGTGTTCGCCATGAAATCACGCCATACCATGCCAGTTTTGCACGTTGCGATGTAAACGAAACCACCGTGAGGGCTGCTGGACCATGAAATGTAATTCATGACATTCATGAGATACATGTCTTAAATTTTATGTTATGACTAGTCAAATATGTTATTCATACAGTCATGTTATGTCATACTAAGTTCGCTATCGAAACCGTTATGGAAACGGCCAGGAGAGCTAAAAGTTGTATGCGGATAGACAGATAGATAGATAGATACGCTCAAAGTCGCCGAAGTTCACTAGAAATGTTCCGAATTTCATAAAGGTACGAAGCAAGCCGCCCTTTTATTTAAGCGTTCCTTCGCCGAGAGGTCTGGCAAAAAAAGGCGTGCTTCCTCACACAATCAATCTAAGGCGATTCTTGAGGATTTTCGTGAGACGCCAGGCAATTTCTTCTGAACCATCAGGATGCCGGAACGCGCCACTTGAATTTCTGTTGTCTTGCATGAAAACATCGCCTTTCATTTTGAAGTACGCAAGACTTGCATCAGGTGCGCTGTTGCTGCCTGCGTCGAACGCCACTGCTACCACCGTATACTCTCGTTCTCGTTTCTTCGAGATCTCTTGAGAACGTAATGTAGTAAGTGCTGCGTTACGTACGTAGCATCTTGTTTCGGGCGTGCGCGCGCATCTCTAGAATCGATACGTTACGTACCGCACATGTGCAGTTCTCTCCTGTGGCAGTGCTGCGTACATGGGCTTGTTACATACGCCCAACTAAAAGTGTCTCGTAGGTTTTCGCGCTACGTGACTGTAAACAGGCACACAAAGAGTGTTCCGCACGCGCCATCATGGGTGCTGGTGGCGTTGACTCACACACCACCCACACGTTTGCGCATCTATACTTCATGCAGTGAATGGTGGGATAGCCGCCGTTGTAGCTCGGTTGATAGAGCATCAGGTACCTTATTCCAAGGTCGCAGGTTTGGTGACTGCCCACGGTAAGTTATCTTTTCGTCCACTTTTCTTTCTCCACACTTTATTACAATTATTTCTAGTGACAACCCCTATACTTTCCTTGGCACGATTGATGTTATATCTTATTATGTTAAACAAAAAAAATAAGCCCTTACAAGTTCTGTCGTTCTCAGTACAGAGTAGCGCGTAGCCAGCAGGTTTTTTCGAATTTCAATCGAAAAATTTCTCCGTCTCATTGTGACAATTACCATGTAGCGCAAACGCGTGTCAAGTTCCTACGTACAACTGTCTGCCACTTTCGCATAAGCTACGATAGATGTGGTGTTGAATGTTGCATGAGAGCTGTTGAAACATTAGGTTTTCAGTGTTGGATGATAACTATGACATAGAAATGTTGTGGATTAGGTGTGGGTTCAGCGAGCGAACTGTGTATATTGGAGGGATTTATAGAGCGCCAAATTCCTCTCTTGATATAATCGCAAAGCTAAGAAATTTTATGGATTCTAATTTTAGCCTCCAAGATAACGTATTATTATTAGGGGACTTCAATCTTCCGGATATTAATTGGCTATCCCAGTCTCCTGGATCGGAACAGGTTGCAAGTGCTGAGCAACTACTGGAGCTGGCATTCTGCTACGGGCTAACGCAAACTGTCACTGAATTTACTCGGATAGGGACTACAAGGTCATCTATCCTTGATTTGGTTTTTGTGTCCCCAAAGCTGTTGCCGTTACTCAGCCGTTGTGAAGTTGTAGAAGGCCTATCCGACCACAGAATGGTAGTAACGCACCTAGCATTGTCCCCAGACACCTTGGGTAAACCCACACTTAGCACTGTATTGAATTTTATGGCGGCTGATGATGTGTCTATTCTGGACTATCTTGAAAGGTCCTTTGATGAATTTCAGGTCCTTTACAACACTGACTGCAGCACTGATAGGCTATGGCATTTCTTTTCAATTGTTGTAGGGAAGTGCATAGACAGCTATGTACCTAGGATTAGAAAACGCATTTGTAAAACCAATCCCTGGATCACCAGAGAAATCATTCATACAAAAAGAAAACTAAAACGGAAACGGAAATCTTGTGCAAAAAATTGTACCCCTGAAGGAACAGCTTGCATTTCTTTAATGAGACAAGAACTGAAACGTCTGATCAAGCAGTCGAAGGATCGGTTTTTCAATGTGACATTGACGAAATACTTGAAGGAAGCCCCCTCAAGGTTTTGGCGCTTTGTAACTCCCCCAGCAAGCTCTCCGAGGCCACCTGAAATTACTCAACAACGTGTTGATGATTTCAATTCTTTTTTTGCTTCTGTGTTTACTCATGATAATGGCATTTTGCCCGAGTTTTCTACGTCACCATTGCAGTGGCCGATCGATGATGTGGTAATTAGCGAAGAGGGTGTCCTAAATCTTTTACTTAATATAAATACAAGAAAACCCCCCGGCCCTGATGGTATACCAAACGAATTTCTGTACAGATACGCTGAATGGGCGGCTCGCTTCTTTACAAAAATATTTCAGTCGTCCCTGCGCAGTGGCTCTTTCCCACTAGCGTGGAAGCAGGCTAAAATTACCCCTGTTCACAAAAGTGGCTCCTCTCGAGACGAGCGCAACTACCGTCCTATTTCGCTTATCAGTACATGTTCAAAGATACTCGAGCACATTATTAACAAACACTTGATGTCCTATCTTGATACGCACAATCTATTATCTTCGAAGCAGCATGGCTTCCGCCGAGGCTTATCTACAACAACTCAGTTAATCGGATTTGTTCATGATCTTTCAAAAACAATCAATTTGCGTGGTCAAACTGATGTGGTATATTTGGATTTCGCAAAGGCATTTGATAAAGTGTCGCACTCAAAGCTCCTGTTTAAAATTGACAAAACGTTTCAAAATAATCACTTGACAAAATGGTTTTCATCCTATCTCAGCTGCCGTCAGCAGTTTGTTCAAATAAACAATAAACAGTCTAGAGCAGTTGCAGTGAATTCTGGAGTTCCCCAGGGGAGCGTGCTGGGTCCCCTTTTATTTTTGTTATATATAAATGACCTACCAAACCGCGTTACGGTCCCGATAAGGTTGTTTGCCGATGACTGTGTTGTTTATAGTAGAATCGAGACTGAACATGACCAAGTTAATCTAAACAACAATCTTCAAAAAATAAAGGATTGGTGCGAAGAATGGCAAATGAGTTTGAACACAGAAAAAACAGTCTTTATGACTATAACTAGAAAGAAAGCACCTCTAGATTACAACTACCAGATTGGCAATGCTTTCCTCAAGCGTGTACAAAACTATAAATATCTTGGGTTATGGTTCACGCCCGACCTCCGGTGGAACACTCATATTGATAATGTATGCTCCAGGGCTACCAAGGCATTGTATAGCCTTAGACGTAACCTTTATACCGCCCCATCTGATATAAAGTGTCTTGCTTACAAAACTCTTGTCAGACCTATTATCGAATATTCTAAAATTGTCTGGGACCCTTACACAAAGACAAACTGCAATAAAATAACAAAAATACAGCGACTTGGTGCGAGATTTATTTTTAATAAATATAGCCGACATCATTCTCCTACTGAACTCTGTAAAAAAGCTGGACTGGATAGTCCTGAACTTAGGACGAGGATTGATTCCTCTTCCAGTTAATTCATAATCAATTTAAACTAAACTATTCAGATTACTTCCAGGTCAACACACAAGAACACTCCAGACATCGCCATAATATGTATATACCACCCCTAGTCCCACGTAACGATTGCTTTAAGTTCAGTTACTTTCCACGTGCTATTGAAGATTGGAATATGCTGCCAGAGTCTATAATTGGTTGTTCCTCGCTTACATCATTTGAACAGAATCTAAAACGTTTATTTTCCGAATAACAGTGACATATGTTTTTTTTTGCGTGTGTGTGTACTTTTTGTTGGTTGCATGATCCTGCAGTAGTTGTCTTTCAAATCTTCAGCGCGGTGCAAAAGTGCCGCCTCAAATGCGTCATGTGCTGTTCTGCGCGTATGTATTGCATCGCATGTGTGTTCCATTTATGTATGTTATGTATAACTTCGAGTTGCTGGTCACAATAATACCGAGAAATTATCTCGAGACCTGTACGGTACTTCTGTTTTGCAAATAATTGTTTGTACTTCCACCCTGTAACGGCCCACTTCTGGGCTAACAGTATAAATAAATGAAATGAAATGAAATGTTGTGGGCTAAGATATTGAAAGCGCAGTCTGTTAAAGCCGTTGGAATTATTAAAAACATTTCGATAATCTTTACGCATTTGAATGTGTTTGCTCGACAACGTTGGCAGGAAGAGTGGAATACAGTTCCATTATTATTCAGGCTTTCTCGAACGCAGGGGCTTTGAGTGGACGTGGGCCCATCATAGACCCCAGTAATTCTCGAGTAATCAGAAGGCATAAAGAGGCAATCGCAAGCCAAAAAAATGACTTTCATTATATTTGAAACCCAATGAAAACGTTTTGTGAGACTTGTAAGAAGATAATATGAAGTGTTATGCCTTCGTGTGGCTTTTGAAGGTAGGTGTTTACTCGAATTTTTTTCCCACGGCAATCCTAATTTGAAATCTTTAAAAGCTGGTCTGCTTTTGGTTGAAGATAAGGGTTGCTGTGTTACCACATATTGCTTTGAGGATACAACATCGCGATGCTAAGCACATGTCTTCAGGATGAAATCCGTGCCTCCAGGGCAGCATTTCTTTCGTAACTATGCAAGAAAAAGGAAGTAGTTTTAAAAACGACAAGCAGTTTTTTGCACCGTGAATAACTGACAAAAAAGAATCTATGTGGTCGAAATGAATTTGTTGGCGTGACTCCAGTTTATATGTGCGCTAAGAATATAAATATTAATGGTGAGTCAGCCAGTTTTGAAGACATAAAATTTGCGCAGAATATTCTCGCTGTTGTGCGCTACATTTCTACCAATTTTGACTGTTAAGATCTACGCTTCGTTCGCATAACCTTTGACAGAATGATTGTACCCGTGTCTCTAAATTTTGGTTTGGGTTTCCGCGAACTTTGTGTGCCGTCCCTCCCTCCTTGCGAAATTGGATGAAGAAGCCTGTCAGGATCTTCGAGATGGACAAGCGCTACGTCCGGCAGTGGGTAGAAAGCGTGCGACGAACTCAAGTGGCATAGACAGCAGGGCAACAGAGTTCTACTCAGACGGCTTCGAGCCAATGACGATGACACAGTCGTCATGAGCCGCAGTGCAAAAAGGAGACTGCTACGAACATCGTCGACGGCGAGTTTATCCACCGTGCATGCTACGCCGCAGTGTTGGCCACACACCTTACTCTTCATGACTGTGGATCCTTCAGACAACCTACGGCGGCTTAACAGGCAAGTCCTCTCTGCATAACTCAAACAACCCTCTCCAATTTAGATAAAAGACGAGAAGATCACCTCACGGAAGAATGTTCTGGCAGTTAGTGTTTTACACAGTAGTGTGCTGCCAAGCATACAGAACATCACGAACATTAATCGAGTCAAAGTTAATTCAGGCATCCCCCCCCTGAGTGCAAGGGATGTGTTGGCGTCATTTATGACGTAGACATTTCGATTCCCGCTAACCATTCTCCTATCTGAATAAAGCCAACTACAAACGACATCCTCATTAGGCACATCGCTAGGCTCGGCCAGTCACGTTGCCTGTAGATTTTTTCGAGGGACAGAGTCTTCCACCACACGTTAAATTTGGCCACGTTCGCCACCAGGTCGGTCCATACAAACCGAAGCGCCAACAATGCTACAGATGTTTCAAGATTGGACATGTAAAAGGAGTAAGTACCAGCAATGTTGTGTGCCGATGGCGTGCCAAACCTCATTCAGAACACACCTGCCACGCAACTGCATTCAAATGCTCCAACTAGCATGGCACTTATAAAGCGTCATCTAAAGATTGCCCGCGAATGCGATATCAGCGCGCGGTGCTGAAACGCATGGTGTGCAACAATTCAACGCACAGAGAAGCTGCTGCCTCTGTCAGGCGATGTCAGCATCGCCACGGAAGATCATCACACAACGTGACATCTGCCGATAGAGACCCGCCATCTCCCGCGAAAACAACTAGTCACTGGTCATCAAGCTCTGCGAAGACGGATACATTGCAACAAAAGCCGGGTCAACCCTCCAACCTCGTTAAGAGTGGTCTTCCATTCCACAAACACAGCCTGTATCAGAGGTGCATCAAATAAAGCCAACCTCGATTCCCTCATGAACCACTGATGCAAAGATAACTGAGAATCGCCAGGTCATTAAAATGTTACAGACCCTAATGAGTGCAATGCGCATGTTCTTAAGCAACATGAACACCCTATCACCGCAGAGCGCACTACTGGTGCTGGACATTTGGCGTCCGGTGCTTAGACCTCTAAGTTAAAACTATGGCCCACGACATGTTATTCTTTCGAAAGGAGGTCAAAATGCATCTGTCCTTCAGTGGAATGCTAGAGGGCTTAGGACACGTATGTCCGACTTCCGGCAATATGTATTCACGAACCAGTACTCCATTGTTGTGATTTGTGAACCGAACCTGTCAGCTCACATAAAACTTTGTGGATATCAGTGCTTTATGTCTTCTACTCACGGAGAGCGCAGCAAGGTTGCTGTGTTCATATGGCGCGACCTAGGTTCATCACCCTGTAACACCTCATGAAAAAACCAGTACGTTTGTCTAATAGTAAAAAACAAGAACACCACAGTCACAATCATTGGAGCCTACTTACTCCCATCAAGTCGTCTAGATCACGAGTGTTCGGGCGGAATATTGAATTGAACTCTTCAGCCATGGATGATGACGGGCGAATTCAATGCCCAGCTACTACTTAGGGGGAAGCTCCAGGGTCAACCTTAGAGATAGACAGTTAGTGTCTTATGCTTCTGAATGTGAACTTATCCTCGTGAATGACGGTAGGCTTACTCCTCTGCGTGGATCGGCCTAGAGTAGTTGCCTGGACCTCACTTTCGTCTCACACTCGTGCGCCAGAAGAAGGCTCTGGTTGTCAGATTTGGAAACAAAGGGTAGTGCCCACATCCCAACATACCTAAAAACTGACGGATTTTCAAGTCTCAAGTTGTCCAGAGACATCAGTGCATGGATTGGCAAATATGCAAGTTAATCATGGAAGACTGTGTTGTCGGCTCAACCTTCAACTTAGAGGATGCACTGAAGAGTCGGTATAGTCCACCACGCGTTTCCTTCCGGTGAGTCATCTTGCAGTGATATGGACATTGAACTCAAGAAACTCCGCGTGATTTGTCATTGTGCAGAACGACGTTATAGACGCGCGAAGTCCTTTGATGATCTGTGAGTGGCCAAGCGCGCACAAAAGAAAATGCAGCGTCACATGAACAAGTCGAATAGGCGAAGATGGGTATCCTTTTGCGAGTCCTTGGATCTCAGAAAGCCCCTGTCACTAATCTGGATAACTGTCCGAGATCTTCATGGAACCATTACTCCGCGCAACAAATATAAATCTCGGGCACTGCACTTAAGCTGCGAAGAGATTGACGCCGCACAATCTTTCTATCGAAGGACTGCCTGAGGGGCAAATTCAACCGGGGGTAAGACGCCCGACTGTTCTGTATCCTCACGTGATCCCTGAATAGAGTATTTGTATTAAATGGAAGAACTAAAGGCTGCACTTGCCCTGTGTAGATGTTCTCCAGCGCCAGGACCAGATGGCATCACCAGCTGTGCTCTATGTCACCTAGGAGATCAAGCTCGGAAGGCTATGTGCTATACAATTATTCCTGGAAAACTGGCAAGGTTCCACAGAAATAGAAGTTGAATAGCCTGATTCCACTTCTCAAGTCTGTCAACTCACCTTTGGACATTTACTCTTACCGCCCGATTGCCCTCACGAGATGTGTGGGAAATGTGTGGGAAATGGCAAGATATATATGTGGGTTCATAGGTACCAACAAAATGGGTTATTTCACTTGCAGACAGAGAATGGCCAGACACCCGAGTATTACTGTAGCCGAGGAGTCCTGCAAGGAGGAGTCATTGTTTAACCTAACACTCATTGCAATAGTTGGCAAGCAACCAAGTAGCGCACAACTTTGCATTTATGCTGATGGCATCTGTGTGTGGACACGCGGTGTAACTCGATTTCAACTTAGCGCTCAACTTCAGAAGGCACCATCATGAAATCGCACCACCTACGTATACAAGAGCCCGAAATTGCAAGTGGAAAGTGTGCAGTCTTGGCTTTCACCAGAAAACTAATGTCCGCCGACGGCATATCGATTAACGGGTAATTAGTGTCATGCAGCCGGAGTCACAGGTTTTTTGGAGTGATAATCTATAGAAACGTGTCTTGGACTCCACACGTAAGCTACATGAAAAGGAGGCTGACTGCCTTTAGTCACTTGTTCAGGTTCCTTGCCGAAAAAGTTGGGGAGTGTCTGTCGAGTCTATTTTAGCGCTGTACAAGGTAATATTTATTAAATTCCTGCGGTACAGCCTGCCTGTTATATCTAACACGTGAAAAGCTAACCTGCTCACACACCAAAATATTCAAGCCCAGGCTCTTGGGATATGTCTTGGTTTATTCCGCTGTGCATCGACCGTTGAAACCATTGCCATTGCACAAGAATACTTGATCATGACGCACATTACCACTGAAGCGATGCGTACGTACCTCAGGCAACATGCTACGAATCATTCTCACCACTTGGCGATCCTCGCTACTGAGAGGCCCTGCACGAAATTTAGTGCGATTGTCTGTGCGCATTGTACATCCTTTACGTCATGTTTTACGCCTCAAGAGAAATTGCTGTATCCTCCGCGGTGCCTGATACTTCCGCAAGTACGTCTTTCAATTTCAGAAATACAGAGGAAATGAAATTCGCCTTCGTTAGCTCTAAAACAATTGAGCGTGCACTTTTTGCACGAAACGTGCAATAACCACGTGCACACCGATGATTCAACCACAGCATCTGATTCTGCTCGAGCGGTAATGATTTCAGATAGAGGGATCAGTGTGCGAATCAAGCTGTCACAAGTTACTACGTCTACAGCGGCAAATCTTGCAGCTTTGTGTGACGCCCTAGAGTACATCCAATCCCAAAGACGGAGTAAATGGGCTGTGTTTTCCAATAAGAAACCGGCCTTACACAGCACGCAGTCAGCCCTTTGACGAGGTTGCCATGAACAGTTAACATACGAGCTGGTGAAGCTTCTTCACCACGTCACATAAAGAGGCCACGAGGTCAACAGGCCACCTGGCCATTCTGGGAGCAGTGGCAATGGTTCCACCGGCAACGTGGCTCGCACATCCCACCAAATGAGAACACTCTTTCGATTCTTTTGTGAAGGACAGCCACTGCAAAGCAAATTCGTCACCTGGCACGTTGTGTGTGTCTGCTGGAGTGGAACACCCCAAGCATAAAACATACGAGACTCTACCAAATGAACCCTCGCTGGAACTTCAACCTCCACCCGGGCTTTGTTGGCGTGAGCTTCACTTCTTTGTCGCCTTTGGTTAGGGGTGCCTATACAAAAGCATATACAACCCTCATTGGATTGACTGAAGATGCGGAATGTGACGTGTTCGGCACCGGAGAAGCCATTGACCATCTGCTATGCCGTTGCCCTCGATTTGCCTGTGAAAGACAGAAGCTTTCTGACGCATTCTGATAATTGGACGATCGCCCACTCTCTATGCAGATGCTACTAGAGCCCCGTCCTCGTCTTTCGCCGGCTCCAAAGGCAGTCAAAGCCGTCTTGTGCTTTTTGAGAACTAAAGGCCTTTGTGAACACCTTAAACATTTGTGTAGTGCCATCGCTGCATGCGCGCCAGCTCATTGACTGACAATCCTTACTGGGCCAGTGGCACGGTGGAGGCACGATGGACGCACATTCATCAAACCCCTTTTTGTTCTTTGTACAGGTAAAAGACAACCGTTCAGTTTCCTGCTACAAAAGCAATAACGTGTGTCTTTTGCTTCTACCATGCCCACGGTCACTGCTTTCAGATATGCTTGCCGTATATGAATGTTTCGTTGACTTGTTGACCTGTTGTGGTGACGTAGAGGAAAACCCGGGTCCTAACACGGAAGAAATGCTGAGGTCGTTAATGAAGGATATGAAGGAAATTAAAGCGACCATCAGCACTAGTAGCCTGAAGTTGAACGAAACAACGCAAAAGCTGACATCAATTGAAACGAAACTGGGCGGCCTTTCGTCCACTGTGTGCGATTACACATCTAGAGTTGACGACCTGCATAAGACGGTTGATCAACCAATTTTGAAGGTAGATGAGTTAGAGAATAGAAGTAGAAGGAACAACCTTATTTTATATGGTATTACGGAGCCTCGGGGAGAACAACTCGTGTCGTTGGAAGAAGTTACTCAAAAAATACTTCGTGACACCTTGAGTGTTCATGACGTTAAAATTGAACGTATCCACCGACTGGGGAAGCCAAATCTGAGCAAGGACCGTCCGGTAAGTTTTAAGTTAGTGGACGGGAGAGACAAGCCGAGAATACTGAAAAATTGCAGGTAACCTAAAAGTACCAACTATAGTATTTCTGAGGATTTTTCCCCTTTTATTCAGGCAATCCGGAAAAATACTATGAGAAGTTACGTAGAATAATAGAGAGAGAGGTGAAAAGGTTGCTCTCTTGTTTGATAAAGTAAAAATCAACACAAAACTGTTCAGATGGGATGAAGGAAGCAACATGATGGTTCTATTACATTCGAAATGACACGATTCTTCCCTGCGTAATGATCGGGCATCTAAATAAAACGACACAACGCCACTGCCACCATGCGCCACCCAGAATACGTTTTCCATTATGAATATCAATGCAAGAAGCATTTTACCTAAATCTGCTGATTTGGAGGGCCTTCTTCTAGCGTATAACCCAGACATGACGGTAATAACTGAGACTTGGCTTCACGATAACTTTTCTGATGAGGACATTGTGCCAAGGTCGCATGAGATTATTCGCCACTGACCGCGGGGCAAGGGGCGTTGGCGTCGCAATTGTGCTGAAGAAAAACATTGAGTACACAGTGATATCTCACAATACCAACGTAGAAATGTTATGGATTCGTGTTCGCCTGTGCCAATACAGTGTTTTCGTTGGTGCAATTTACAGACCGCCGGATGCAGATCTTTCTATTCTAGAAAAACTGCATGATTTCATGTATGAGCACTGTAAAAGCAATGCTAATGTCATCTTGTGTGGTGATCTCAACCTTCGAAAAATTAACTGGGGCCTACGTGTGTTGCTTCATCATGTTAGCATTCCGAGTTGATGCTTGATATTGCTTTCTCGTTTCGTCTGAAGTAGCTTGTGGATCAGCCTACGCGTGTATCAGCTACTTCCAGCACAGTTCTTGATCTTTTTTTTCGTTTCGGAAAATATTAGTGCTGTAGGCTATGACATGTCATATTTGCCTGAGCTATCCGATCACGACATCGTCCTTTTTGCTGGTCTTATGCGAGTCTTGAGGATAAAGGGCGAAAACGTCAATAAAAAATTCCCTGATTTTAACTGTGCTCATGTAGAGAGTGTACTAGACCTTCTGGAAGAAGATTTTGATATTTTTCAGCAAATTT
Organism: Rhipicephalus annulatus; assembly: GCA_013436015.1. Classification (NCBI taxonomy): domain Eukaryota; kingdom Metazoa; phylum Arthropoda; class Arachnida; order Ixodida; family Ixodidae; genus Rhipicephalus; species Rhipicephalus annulatus. The sequence goes on from WOVY01006730.1 coordinate 27,025, forward strand.
ATGCTACTGGATATTCTACTGTCTAAGATTTGTGGATTCATTTCAAGGCTGTTGTTAATAAATGCATTAGCAATTATGTCCCTACTAGACAAAAAAGCGTAGTGGGCGGAATCCCTGGGTCACTCGCGAAATATTACAGTTGAAACGCCGCGTCAAATGATTACATCACTCGGCTGGGAACAGAGGGGCGGTGTCTCTACAGTTACTCCGAGATGAATTGCGCACTAAGATAAAGCTATCCAAGTTCCATTTCTTCATGTTTGCATCATGTTTTGGCATCATGTTTTGGCAAATGACCCAAGAAAGTTCTGGTTGCACCCAACGAATAAGAATGAGGCCATTAGCAAAATGAAACTTGATGACACTATCACCGATGACAGTAACTGTATAGCCAATACATTTAATGACTACTTTTCGTCTGTGTTTTCTCGCGCCACCGTTCAGCCCTTGTCATATCCGAAAACTGGTTATGCTATCGCGGATATAGATATCAACGAAAGCGTCATTTTTTCGGCGCTACCCGAATTAGACACTAAAAAATCTATCGGCCCGGACGGCATACCAAATATGTTCCTGCGCAGATACGCCGAATGGTGCGCGAAGTATCTGAACCTAATCTTTAAAGAAAGTATACGGACAGCGGAAACACCTTTAGAATGGAAAACTGGAAAAGTGGTGCCTATTTATAGGACTGGTGACAAAGTTAAAGTAATCAACTACAGGCCCGTTTCGCTACTGTGCACTTGTAGCAAGGTTTTGGAACATTTCATATTTAAGCATATCTGTTCTTTCTTAGAGGACAACAATTATTTTTTAAGTAGTCAGCATGGTTTTTGGCACGGTTTGTCCACTACGACGCAACTTATTCACACTGTAAATGATCTAATAGTAATGCTTGACAAGGGCGGACAGATTGGCATGGTTTTTCTTGATTTTGAAAAAGCCTTCGACCGTGTGTCACACCGATATTTAATGTTGAAGATCCGATGCCTTTTTGACAATCCTCGGATAGTACAGTGGCTCGACTCGTATCTAACAAGGCGTAGGCAGTTTGTTCACATAGGCAATTCGGACTCAGAATTTGCATCTGTTCTTTCAGGCGTTCCTCAGGGTTCGGTGCTCGCCCCGTTACTCTCTTTAATCTGTATTAATGATTTACAGATTACATCACCAGTATGTTCCCATTTATTTGCAGACGACTGCGTTGCATACATGCACATTCAGTCAGTGAAAGATCAACAAATACTAAAGAACTTCTTAGCAGCTGTTAGCAACTGGTGCTCAAGATGGTAGATGCGCCTAAACGTTTCCAAGTGTGTTCAGATGAGTGTTACACGCAAGAAGGAGCCGCTGGTTTGCACCTATAGCATCAATAATGTTCCATTTCCTTCAGTAGAACAATTTAAATACTTTGGTTTGCATATCAGTTCTACCCTAAGCTGGAGTGGTCATGTGCAATTCATTGTTTCCAAGGCTTTGAGAAAACTTTACTTGCTAAGAAATCGCATGATGCATTGCACTCTTAAAACTAAGCTTGTGGCCTACACGACATTAGTTAGACCGCTATTAGAATATGCGGACGTAGATTGGGACCCGCACACCAAATGTCACATCGATTGCATTGAACGCGTTCAAAAAAAAGTGCTAAGATTCATCTTCAACTATTACTTCAGGCACGTGTCCATTACTAACCTCAGACATTTAAGCGAACTTCCAACGCTAGGATCATGCAGGAAACTGCATCGACTGCAAATGCTTTACAATATTTTAAACGGTAACGTTAGAATGAGCTTCACTGATTACTTGCAGTATAAAAGCGCAAGGCCAACAAGATGGAAGCACAGTAAGACGATTGTAAGGCCACGAGTTAAGACAAAGGTGTATCAATTTTCGTTTTTTCCTCGAACGATAGCAGAATGGAACGAGCTTTCATGTGACATAGTCGGCCTATCATCAGTTCATGCGTTCACAAATGCCATGCAAGATTATCTGTGATGTTATGTGCAGTTCTTGTCATTCTTTCTCTTTTACAGCTTGAAATGTATGCAGGTAACCATTTATTTCGCGGTATTCTTCTGTTGACGTCAGCTGGCCTTCGGTTCACATGCTTATTTGGTTCGTTGGCTGTTTCACTCATGTTCTGAAATGTTGTATGCGTCTTTCGGGTGTTCAATCACTCGATCCTGTATGTGTTATTGCTGCTGTGTCATACCTCAGTGTATTATTGCAAATGCTGTTGGGCTTGTTTTTTTATGTTCGCGTCTTGAGTTCACATTCGGCCGCATGTGTTGTTATCATTAGACATATTTGCATTTGTTCTGTTTTTCTTTCTTTTTTTATTTTGGTTGTCGACTGAAACGATGCAATGTGATGTACCCACTCCTGTCATGGCTCCCAAAAGGCAGCCGGCAGTGTCTGATAAATAAAAATAATAATAATATTATTAATAATCTTTTTGTTTCTTTCATTTTTCTTTCTCTTCGGCGGTTCGATTTTCGATGGAGAGAAAAATGCTGTTGCCCGCCTGCTCAGATTTCGGTGCTTGTTAAAGAACCCCAGGTGGTCAAAATTTCCGGAGCCCTCCACTATTGCGTCTGTCATAATCATATGGTGGTTTTGGGACGTTAAACACCACTTATCATTCAATCAATCATACATAAATAAATCTCCTCTCTTCACCCCTCTTTCTCTCTCTCATTTTTATACTCCCCCTTCCCATTCCCTCAGCGTAGAGTAGCAAACCAGGCATGTGCCTGGATAACCTTCCTGCCTTCTATCTTGTTGTTTTGTCCTCCTCCTGTCCTCACGCGAACAAATGGCCTGACTTTCACTTATAGTCAAAAGACAATCTTGTCTATGCACGCTTTTGTAATTGAACCGTCAATTATTACCTTGAAAAACACTTGACCTAATCATAATTCGGACAAGCAGTTTTATGGAACCGTGTATTCTTAGTTCAAGACTGTTTGAGTGTGGGTCATAAGCGTGAGCATAAAGTGCGGTGTTGCGACACATTCTTTTGTCAAGTTTTGAGTGGATATACGGAAATTTATACGAAAGAAACAGGACTGAGAGAGATGATGCAGTTCAGGTAAAAGTAACGGAAGTACGTGAGACATATGTGTCATCGACTTTTTTCTACTGGCACCACTGAGTCGTAAACAGCCAGAGCGAAAAATGTCTGCGAATATGCGTGCTTCACTGCAATGGGGGTCAAAGGACGATAGTATTCTCTGTGGAGGAGTAGCGTTAGAGTTACTGTATAGTAACAGTAACAGCATATACAGTAACTCTAAGTAGCGTGAAATAAAGATACCCTCTGGCAGGAATGTTATAAAACGATTTTTTAGAACACAAAGCAACTGATAGGTGCCAGCAGCGCGTTGCTTTAGCGAAGTGTGGGAAGCATCCGCTTTTTTGTTTAAAGCGTCGAATTATCAGCGCAACGTAATAAACACTGCTGCCTTCACAATTACGTGTCTAGGAATTTTCTAAATAGAGAAACACACTACCTATCAATCAATTATTGATGTTGCGCATAACACTTGCGTAATATTAGCTGTTTGACTGACATGGTTCACGTGTATGAACGCAGCCATGCCATCAAAAGGGGTGGGCGTTGAGCAGCTGGACAAACATTTCCGGGTGGCTGTATTGATTAAAAGATAGACCAAAATTTCTGTGCTGAAGTATTGCAAGGAAGACTGTCTTCTTTAATAGTGCGGTCATACGGTCATACCCAGACACACTATCGTGTTGGTCCATTGATTTATATCTTCACCATGGCTTTTTTGTGTCCTGTTCACGTCGCATACACTCGTAGGCACCACTGGCGAACACCATATCTGTGTGACAGCAAACACGAATAATGCGGCTGCTTGCTCCAAAGTATTGTTTCGTGTGCCGTTCTATTATATTTATACATTTTATTTCCTAAACACCTGACGACGCTAAGCTTCGTTTGAAATCCACTCACTTTTCCGTGAAGTCTTCTTTCAAAAAAGAGGAGAAAAAAGTTGTTTGCGGAAACAAAGTGATACATATTCACTTGCTTCAGTTAAGCATTACGATACTTGCGTGCGTATTGTGAACTTCAAATACGCATAATCTTTTTACAACTCTGAGCTCGCTTTTTTTTATTGATATGATATATAGGGAGATGTTGGCGCACCATTATGGCGCCGGCTACTCCTTAGCCGTTGATTGAAACTTGAACACGTATCTTGAAGCAAAACATATAAAGTAGTGCATGGAAAATAGAAAACTCAGGCACAGATATGCAAAGACACACTAATACGCACATATCACAATGGTAAGTAATGTTCGAAAGTCAATATAAGAAGTCTCTGGAAATGTCCCTCGTTAATATTCGGTCCACCAGCACAAACCAGCAAAGCACACGTCTGGTCCTTATAAAGATGCATTCGCTCGTATGTACATAATAGTCGACACGTCATTCATTTCACAACACACACGTGATGGGTGTCACATGATACTGTACATAATAAATACATGTGTTACAAATGAAAGCTTGTTCTTTGTTAATACTTGTCAGCAATCCCGCTGTCTTGTAAAAAACGTGTTAATGCTTTTAAAGCGTGGGACTGTAAAACTCCAGCTGGCCACGGGCCCAGAAGTTTTTTCATGCTAAATGGTCTGTGGTCCAATGCGAACAGTTCGCTTTTAAGACGGCGTCTCGGCGTGTCATGATGTGGACAGTCTATGAGAAGGTGACAGACGTCTTCATCTATAAATCCACAATCGCATTCGGGAGTTTCAGCTCTGCCGATTCTGTGCAAAAAATGTTTTGTGTATGCGGTGCCTAGCCTCAATCGGTGAATTAGAGTTTCCATCCTTCTATCTAATGCCAGCGTAATTTAGAATTCAATAAATAGATCGATGTGATATAAATCGCAGCTCTTTGTACTTTGGTCAAACCAAGCAGTTTTGCTCATTCTGAAAGTTGTATTCTTTATAATACTACGCAACTCATTTTTCGAAATTGGTAAAGAAACAGTAACGTCTTTACGATGTGCTTGTCGTGCTGCTTCACCGGCAGCTGTGTTTCCAGGAATGTTGCAGTGGCCAGGTATCCGCTAGAATTTGATCCCACGTTGCGCCTTCAGCGTTTCGTATGTCATACTATCACTTATTACTGCCCTGTTTGTACTGCAGAGTGATCTTAATGCGGCCTGTGAGTCACTGAAAAGTACCCATTTTCAAGCGTCTGCTACCGAGTTTATAAACTTTAGAGCAAACAGAATAGCGAAGAGCTCAGATGTAGTAGATGACGTCATGTGACATAATTTAAACGATTCCTGAATATTGAGCTGTGGTATGATAAATGCCGATGTTGAAGACGTTGTAGTACTTGAGCCATCTGTGTAAATATGTATGTACCCTGGATACCGCAAGTGTATCTGATAAAGCGCTAGTTGTTGAGCAGCTTCGATGAACATGTCTCTCTTTCTGATAATTTCATCCACTGAGAATTCAATGCTTGGTATAACAAGCAGTCATGGAGGATAGTCCACTTCAGAGCTCCAAAATTCATGTCTGGGTAATATATGTACATTACTCTGTACATCGTTGTGAGCATTGGAGCTCGCTTAGAGAAAACGTACGCCTTAATCAGTGTCGAATATATTTACTCCTTAAAATCGAAGCTCGACCCTCAAAAACTTGTCATGTTCATTTAAAGAAAATGAAGTAGGCACGCTCATTGAACAAACTTGACAATTAGTCTCTTATGACAAAATCCCCTCTTGCGTAAGGGCAGGTGCGCGAAACTCTTTCCATGTACAATCTTCACGAACATTCAGGTATATATAAACTCTGTTTTCTTTTGCCAGTATGCATGATCGACAGATTTCTAAAGAAAGGTAGAAGGAAAATTTATTCACGGGCGTTCTTGTTTTTTTGAGAATCGAAGTGGGACACACCGGTTTCTAAGAAAATCGTGTCACAAAATTTGGTGTCGCATGGCCTGACATCATAACAACTTAGTGGTCGCTTAAAGAGGTTTCACCGTAGCAGTCAGGTTAGGCATGCCAATTCGCTGGCCCCAAGGAGTGTAAGCATTCATGGCCTGTTCCCTGCAACTGCGCAACGCTGATTTCAGAGTCTTGCTGGATTCAACAATGAATGTCATGTAAAATTTCACAGCGAAAGCTGTTATGAGATCACAACTAGGGTCCCGCACGGTGGTCTCCCGCTGCCGCCAGTGTCCGTAACAACATCACGCAATATAAGCAAAAAAAAATTGGCAGATCCCACGTACAGTGGGAATCGATGATAGGCGAAGCATGTATGAGAGATTTTATTAAGTCACTTTAACACCAGGAAGACATTACGAGGTGGAGGTAAATGATGTCGCACATGATTTTCTAGTCATGTTTATCATGTTTAGAGTTGTCGTTTACCTTCGTCATCATATACACGTCACGTGGTACCAAATTTAGTATATGTGTGGCTAGCGAAACAGGTGTGAGCACACCATGAGCGTGGTATGTTGTCATGTTCATACGTGACACTCTTGTCACGATTATCATGTTTGCACCGGTCATATATTTTGCCATCTATTGACGTCACATAACACCAAATTAATTATATGTGGAGCTAGCGAAACGGCCGCGAGCGACATGATGGGCCTAATATACGCCATTTTAGCGGTGACGCACGCGCACGCCGGGCACAGTGACGCTACGTTAGCAAAACGCGAGCACTGTTTAGTCTAACGACAGGCGCGACCAGCGTCCTTCGGCACGGCGCGACAACAGCTGGGCGAAATGCGAGAAACTGAATTTCGGGCTGATTTCATAGAGTAACAATACTCTACGCCAATGCGTTACCCAGACAACACTGCGTCTCCCACTTTTCGTGACGGAGAAACGCGGGACCCGCTGAAACGCGCATGCGTCAAAACAACGCAGCTTGACGCGCACCTGTGAGTATATGGCAGGACCGGCACCTGGCTATGCCAACGCCGGTATAACACGTCGAAATGAACGCCAGTGAGTACGCGCACCGCGTCATGTCAAAATATATGGGTGCCTTGACTGTGGCATGTAGTCATGTTGTTACATAACACGCAGCTCATGATTATAATGTTTGCACCAGTCGCATAACATTAATAATTCATTGGCGTCACATAATACCTATTATGGCACAAGTGAAGCGAGTGAAATGACCGCGAGTGCATAATGAGTGTGGAATGTAGTCATGTTGTTACATGACAAGCATGTCGTACTTATCATGTTTGGATGTGTCATTACCTATGTCCATCTGTTTGCGTCGCGTAATACCGAGTTTAGTACATGCGAAGCTGGCGAAACGGCCGCGGGCGCATCATGAGCATAGCATGTAGTCATTTTTGTTACATGACATGCATCTCATGTTTTCATGTTTGCACCAGTATCATAACTTCGTCATCCATTCACGTCCCGTAATACCACTTATGGTGTATGTGACACTAGCAAATTGTTCCGCGAGCGCATCATGAGCGTGGCATGTAGTCATGTTGTACATGACAGGGCGTGTAATAATTTTCATGTTAGGGTTGTTGCGCTTGTGTTTGCTATGCAATCATGTCATACCATGCCTGTTTTGGTACATGCTATGTGAACAAACCACCGTAAAGCTCCACCACCATAAAGTGTAAATCATGGAACATTCATGACAAACATATTGTGGAATTTCATGTTATGACTAGTTAAAAGTGTTCTTCATACACTCATGTTTTGCCATACAAGTTTTGTATTGATACCGTTATCAAAACGGCCAACGAGAGCTAAATGTAGGTTTTGCTTAAAATAGATAGTAGACGCTGATAAGATCGATAGCATTAGATAGACTAGATCGATCGACCTAGATCGATAGATAGATAGATAGATAGATAGATAGAAGATAGATAGATAGCATAGATAGATAGATACGACTAGATAGATAGATAGATAGATAGATAGATAGATAGATAGATATGATTAGATAGATAGATAGATCGATAGATAGATAGATAGATGATCGATAGATAGATAGATAGATAGATAGATAGATAGATCGCTCAAGGCCAACGAAACTCTCTGAAAATGCTTCGCATTTCAAACCTAGCACCAATGACACACTACGGCTTGAACTGAGGTGCCAGCCCAGTATTCTACCACTGAGCGACGCCGGTGCTACTAACGTGTTGTGAAACTTGACTTAGGCTTTATGTCGCTAAAGCAATCGCGTTATTACGACTTATAAAGTGTTTTAAAACAGTGAAACAACAGCCAGTCATCACAAATTGTGAGTAGCGTAACGAGTGGGACGTCCGATGGTATATTCCACTGCAAAAACTCATTTTTGTTCCCCTATTAACTACGGCACATCGCTTGCTTGCTTGCTTGCTTGTTCCTTTCTTTGTGGCTCTCACCCACTATGGGGATTGGCCAAGAAGCCGGTGGTTAATGTAAGTCAATACCTTTAGAATTTCTAGACTAGGCGAATATGATTACTGTGTTTTGATTGTGAAATTAATTTGGCACAATGTAAAAAAAAGAAAAAAAGGGGGGAGAGAAATAATAGAATTTGTTGAATATCTGAGGTGAATCGTTATATGAAATTCTCCTGAGAGTTGAATCATTGCAGTGTATCAGCTAAATAACAAATGGTAGTGTGGCTAGTAAAATTCGAGAGCTGATCGCTGACTCAGCAAGGTAATCTTCTTGTGTTATATATGTATTTGCAGAGAGCCCCGCAGATGTTCCTGTCGCTGTGTCCCAATGAAGTGGCCCCAAAAGACAAAATATTGGGAGTATTAAGTGATATTCCTAGTTTTTTAGTAAAATTTCGAAGTAGTTTTTTTCGTTTGATTTTTGAATCGGTGACATGTGATAAGAAAATGGTCGGTATGTTCAGGTTCGTTACAGCTTGAGCACAGAGGGGATGGCACCAGACCAGACCTGCTTAAATAGAAATTAAGAGGTGGTACACAGCAACGTAATTTTGTTATCAAGACTTCCAATTTACGCGTGGAACACCATTTGTTATTCTATGTGAAGTGCAGGTGCGAGAAATCTGGATTCGGTATCATGATTTTTGATGAGTCCTCAAGACTTCAGCTGTACTTCCTCATCGTCGTTAGCCACTGCCTAACCAATTGACACACTATTCCTCGCAAATGTTAAGCGGATACCACGCTTAAAAAATGACGAAAAATAGCATAGCGCATGCTGGCCTACTACCCAAATAAATTTATTAATAATGACCTAGTGGATATCAAGCGAGTGTGCTTGCCGTAGTTACCCTTTGAGTGTTTAGAAAAGGCTCTGAAAAGCTGCTCTCTTAGCTTTTGCTGTGACTGTACTGTGCCTTCCGCGCAAGCCTGGTGTTTTCTTTTTCTAATGCGAAGCAGTTCTTAGCGAACCTCGGCGACATTAAGCGTATCTATCTATCTATCTAGCTGCCAATGACTTAGCTCTCCCGGCTGTTTCGATAAGGGTATCGATACCAAACTTGACATGGCATAACATGACTGTGTGAAGCACTTATTTGACTAGCCACAACCTGAAAATCATGCAACAAGAGCCATCTATTGCTTAGAGTGGCACACAGTACTGTGACGCACTTTGACGTTGCCTGCGTTATTGCATGGTCTTTTTTTTGTTCTCTTTTGTCATGTTTTAGGTGCCTTACTGGGACGAGATTCAGTTTTGCGTTATTTTGGCTAGTTTTTTCATTATTTTGCAGTAAAAAAACTTTTCGAAAAGTGGTTGCTCAAAATGAAAATTGTGCAAATATAGAAAGAAATGTATAACAATAAGAAGCAAGTTCACGTAACAGTGTAATGTGCAGTTTGCTTGCAGAAATTCATACTGGACTACACTTTGACACATCTGTGTTTCTAGTTCAGCCGATGGTGTATGAAGTAACAAATCACTTGGCATACTGGAGGCAGCTGATTATCACAGGTGGTTATCCAGTTCATTGTCCACTAGGAAGTCTTCCCGGAAGGTGTTCGCCAGTTTCTGCAGATGCGTAGTCCAAGTATTTTCAGCAATGAGCTTTGCTTTGCTTTGCCATCCTAGTTACATGGCACGTACCCACTGTGGGGGATTGACCAAGAATGCAACGTAGAGCCTGGTAAATGTTATTTTAGGTAAGCTATGAAATTTTAAATCAAAAATAAAGAAATGAAATGAAAAATATACATAAAGTATTCAATTTAACTTCAAGTAATATGCTTTTGAGCCTGTATTCCAGACTGCCGTAATAACCTGACGAAAATAATTTAGAAACTTAAGTTTTAACCTAACAAAATAACGAAGAATTTTAAATACCGGGTTAACATGGCAGTTGTTGAGTATATATAATGAAAAACACACGGCATCAAATCCATTTTTGTGACAGTATCGCTAGCCTGAGGCACCAAAGCTTAAAATATTTTCCTCCAATAAGGTCACAGCTATTTTTTTAAAAGGAGCAATTAAATATCAAGTTATGATACGAGAATATCCTGCTTATGTCAAAAAGTAATCAGCGATAATTTCCATTCTCTGCAGAATTAGCAGAGGGGTGATATAGTCAGACCAGCCCTGTATCGGTAAAAGTTTAATGGGGGGACACGACATCGAAATCTGGTGATTATCACTTCTGATTGTCGAGAATGGCTCCAATGCGATCTCCATGGGTATTTTAGGTGATTATATTCCGTCCACGTGGTTATTGCTTCCATCCTATCTGTGTGGGTAGCTGATCTTCTGAACCTGATTGCGGTGAAGTGTTGTACCACTGGGAGTACCTGAATTATTGGGAGATCTAGCGATGAGCGGGCTAAGGCGTCGGCCATTTCATTAAATGTTAACGCACAGTGACCAGGTACCCATACTAATTTTAGGTACTTCAGCTGAGACGGAACTAAAGATCCATACGTCATGATGGAACGAGAGGTATGAGAAGATGTAAGAGCTGTGCATACCGAGAGCAAATCAGTAATTATTATTGCTTTGTTCTCATTCTGCGGAAGTGTTCGCAGTGCCATGATAACTGCCATTAGCTGTGCCTCAAAAACAGGAGTGAAATCGGGCACCCTCACAGCAAATGACCAGGCGGGGCGTTTTTCTAAGTTTTCTAGCTTCTTCTTTACCTTTTCTCTTTCATTTGCGTGCTTTATGCACTTCAAAATATTATGCCCATCGTTCCCACCCACACCAGTTTTCACCACGTAGAATTCCCGTAAACATTCCTTTGTTCCACGTATAGGGTAGGTAACTATACTTTGCCTAGTTACCCGTCCTGCTTTTCTGATAATCTATCTTTCTCTCAGTCACAATAAATGGCCGAATACTAACATGTTTACGGAAGCGTCGCCAGAGAGCCCTGGCTATGCTGGCATGGGCACACTAGCTATGCCAGCTCGCATTTGAGCCGCAGCGATTACGCATAGGGTGTGGCGGATTTTATTCAGGTCTCTTTGGATGGTGTAGATCCCTCTAGATGTGGCTTAGAGCACTGAGCACACAAACTTCAATGTTTATAAAAATTTTCATCAATACGTATAAAGATTTTATTTTAACATTTATTATCTTTTATTTCATTTATTGATTTTTTACTGCAAATTATGGCGGAAGACCAGGTCGAAAACGTTGATCAGCTTAAGGGTGCGCTGGCCACCCTACACTGCAATGCAGTGTAAATGATTGTAACGAACAAAAAAAAAACCTAGAGAATGAAATGCATCGGAAATAGATTACACTCGACTGTCCTCCATGCAAAAAAAGTGCTTGCGTAGACATTAGGAATGCAACCTCATAACACAGTTTCTTTTGCAAAACAACGAAAACTAAAACCAAGATGAAAGGCATTGCATTGGACACAAGTTGTTGGCAAGAGTACTGAGTTAGAAGACTCCGAAGTGCTTTAAGTGCGAAGCATTTCTTAAGAACTTCGGCGGCTTTGAGCGTATCTATCTATCTATCTATCTATCTATCTATCTATCTATCTATCTATCTATCTATCTATCTATCTATCTATCTATCTATCTATCTATCTATCTATCTATCT
>WOVY01006731.1:0-85715 GCA_013436015.1 Rhipicephalus annulatus
TTTCGACCGCTATATTTCTGGCCAAAACTCGCAGCTTGTGTCTAACGCAACGTGAAAGAATGCCGCGAATGTCAGCGTCGCAAGGTCACCACCTGTAAAGCCTGCAGGCCTCTTACAACCTATCGATCCACCGCGTACGCCGTTTGACCAAGTTGGAATGGTCCTCCTTAGACCGTTTTCTTTGTCTCACTCCGGAAACAAGTGGATCATCGTCGCAACTGATTACTGACGCATTACGCTGAAACGAAGCCACTGCCACGCGGTACAGCATCTGAAGTCGCCCAGTTTTTCATGCACCACATTGTGCTTCGTCACGATGCGCCGTCGTTCCTCATCACTGACCGAGGGACAGCGTTTACGGCAAAAGTGTTGGACGACATCTTCAAGCTCAGTTACACAAACCACCGCAAGAAAACCGCATACCACCCCCAGAGTAACGACTTAACAGAAAGGCTGAACAAAACACTGGCGGACATGATTTCTATGTACGTGGATGCGCAGCATAAAACATGGGACGAAATCCTGCCATACGTAACGTTTGCGTACAACACCGCAACCCAGGAAACGACAAGGTTCGCACCATTCCGCCTCGTTTACGGTCAAGACGTGCAAACCAATGCTAGACGCTATGATTCATTGTGACATCGACCAGAAGAGCTACTAACTCCTGATGTCCGACGATTACATTCAGCGTGCAGAGGAAGCACGTCAATTAGCTCGCGTGCACATAAGATCGCAGCAATGTGAAGACGCTCGAAGGTACAATATCCACCATCGACTAGTCTCCTATCAACCTGGCGACCAAGTGTGGGTTTGGACTCCTGTTAGACGGCGAGGTCTCAGCGAAAAACTCCTGAGCAAATACTTCGGACCCTACAAAATACTACGGCGGTTGAACGAGGTCATTACGAAGTTTATTCCAGACGGAGGCTCGGCAACGACCCAACGCCACTCACCACGAACAGATATTGTGCATGTCGTCCGCCTAAAACCTTATATTACCGTGGGTGATACTCGCCTTATGGTGCCCGGGCAGCAAACATTTCCTTTTTTTGACATTGTCCGTTAGGTCTCGAACGAACTGTGAACTCAGTTAATGGTTTTTTTCTCTTATGACCAACATCAAAAAATTTTTTTGCACCTGCATATGCCCTGTACACTAGAGGTAACCGTTTCCTCTCTCTTTCTTTTTCCTTATCGGCCCTTCCGTCCCCTTGTGTATGAGCATCGAGTCGATGCTCTAATGGGAGGGGGAATAATGCCACCTAGACTTGTGAGCCGGCAAGCCTTAGCGAGCCAAAAAGGCAAAGAGAACGAAGAAGTGTGGTTAGCGCCTCGTTCTGAAGATACACGCTCGTGTCTTTCAGCCCCGCTGTTCCTGTTTTGTCTCTACGGATCTTGGTGCGTCACAATATGAATACAATAGCGTTACAGAGCTTGTTGCGCAAAAATTCTGATGTTGGTTTTTGTGTTTTCGTTGTTGGTTATGAGCGAAAAATCATCTTGCTACTACCAGGAAATCGAAGATATGCGAATAAAATAAGCAATTTTCTGTGCCTTAGTGGTGATCGATACTGGTTTATCTGCATTGGGAGTGGGTGTTCCACTATACATCCATGCCTCTACTCGCGAATAAAATGAAAATAACCTAACCTGCTTAATAATGCACTGAAAGTAACTGTCATAATTTGCAACACACCCGTCCTGTATACATTCTTCGCACTATAACATGAACTATTGCCGTGATAATGAGTGGTACAAGCGTGCATTACGATCATGTGTCATAACCCCTGGGCTTCTAGAAGAAAGAGAGAGAGAGAATCACTTTAATGGAAGGCTGGAGAGGTTTGCCTGCTTTACCACCTGATAGGCTACTACAGTTGCCGGGTGATAAGTGATATATACAATGATAGACACACAACACATACAGGTACGTACCCGCATGACAGTCACATAACACATAAAGTCTCTCACACGCACTGCACAATTTATAACGTTTCGTTCAAGCATGTGGCCCGTAAGAACGCCAGTAGCACTTTTGTAAAGTCTAACGCACTGGAGGTGTTCCGCTATGGGCTTATAGAATGTTTTTTAACTCCAAACTTGTGTCCTGTTGCATAATTAAGCCCATCTTCAGAGACTCTCTTTGATGCGTATTTCGTACTCACAGAAGACATGTTTGATGTCTTCAACGACGTTACATTGGGTACAAAATGCTGAGTCGGACAGTCCAATTTTGTTCCTTAAGAAGTCCGTATATGCTACGTTTAATCGGATGCGGTGTAAACACGTTTCTTCTTGCCTGTTGAGATTTAGCAGCCTTCTGAAGTCACAAGGGCTTCTAGTAATTACTTCATATACTAAAACCAGTCACCAACTAGAAAGGCATACATGCCACGGTACCCTTAAGTCTACCTAGTGGGTGTACAACGAGTTCGAAAAGATTTGATGCACTAAGTGTTTGAAATATGCACTAGGAACACAATGTCACTATCGTGTTAAACCCTTAAAGACGAAGCTTAAGGGTATATTCCTTTGTTTTCACGCTATGGTGACATAATCTGCTGCGGCAACCTTGTGTATAATGTCTCTAAAATATAAAATGATGTCCTGATGAATGCGTTAGCAGTGCATACGTAATACATACTATATAGCCAAGCCTGATGCCTTTAGTTTATTGGCGTTTCACTTCTTATTCTATATCCTCCCTATTTGAATACTGCTATCTTTTTGCAGAGTTTGGGGAGTCCAGAAGCTGCGCGTGGTAGACGCCTCTGTGATGCCAACAATAGTCACCGGAAACCTCAACGTACCTACCATGATGATTGCCGACAAAGCAGCTGAAATGATTCTGAAAGCCAATCCTTAATTAATAACGCTGTTTTAATAAACACAAGCAAGAATACTTTTTTCGTGATAATCATTCCCGCCGAGTTTTTTGACTGAAGCAAAGCAAACTATTCAGCTGCCGCATAACTGGTGTTTGTTGTATGCGCTAATCCTTGTTCATCTTTATTTTGATGTCACTTTCACAAAATATTTTGCCTTCCGAATTGTCATGGAAGACGGTGCTTTTTGCGACCATTTTGGCAGAGATGGAATCATAGTGCACGTGTTTTGTTACTGCCCTCTCTACAGTCCGCGCAGACTGCTTATAGCTATTGTGGTCACCCGCTTAGACGACAGAGCCCAGTCGAAGTAGTCAGTCCTGAAATGCCGACGTGACCTCGCTTCGTATGAGCTATAAATTAAAGGTAATTTAACTTTGCCTCGAAGTTGTACATTTATAAGGCTATAGTGCTCCCTCTACACACCATTCTTTTTTAATATGTGCTTTATTTCACGTGCGTGTTTTTGTCCATGCTTTCTATTTCATGGTTCTGTTTTCCCTTTGTGTCGAGAGCTGAACCGCATGCTACATATTTGCCTTACCTCTGGCCCATCCTTTCGTGGTTTTACCATTCTCTATGACGCCATATTTTTCTTAGTACTGGTTTGGGGAGTTCCATTCGGAAATCGCACCAGGTTTTCTTCAGGAAGTTTGCTTTCAGTAAGTCAGTTAATCGGTTGGTCGGTCGGTGAGCTTTATTAAACAGTCCTGAGGATTTTAAGCCACCAAGGTGTCTGCGAAGGACATCCCAGCAGCCACTAATGTATGCAACGCCTGACTCGGGGCGGAAACATTGTGGTGTTTCAGCAGTATTTACTTTAAAAATTTTTTGAAATCGAGGAGCTATTGCCTTGATGCCGTCTCATGAGACCATAAACGATATAGCATATTTTTTATGTACACCTGATGTACCACTAGCGACAATTGAAGTCAACTTGAAATTTGTGTTGTAGATTCAGAAAATTAGTAATTCCAGAAGAAACTCATCAAAAATGATCGCTTGGGTCATTGACGCGAGCAAGTATTTGCTTGAAACTGTGCAACGATTTACTTCAGTCGGGAAGAAATTTTTAAGTTTCGAGAAATTCAGCCACTTGCTCTTGAGCTTCTGTGTTGACTAAGTTTTCAGAGATTGATATCCACAGAGCACGCTGAAACTACACTGATAACATATGAGTCTGCACAAAAAAAGATTCGGCAGTTCCCGTGTACATCGTGAGTTCAAGTTTTGCGATGCATGCAGAGGTATAGGTAACCTGTTGTATTTTTTTATTTAGCGACAAAATAAGAAATGATTTAAATGTATGTACAAATGTTGCACGCACAGACATGTGGAATGAGCGCAGGTGTTTATATAACCAGTTCTTTGTCATTGCGCAACGGTGCAAACAGCAACATAGATATAGGAGCACCAGAAGAGGAAAGCGGATATGAAGCGCTGGTGCTCGCGAGGATGGTAGCCGTGGACACACTAATGAATTTTAGCGCATGCTACCGACCTGCAATTGACGTTAACCAGAGAAGACAGCTGAATCATAGGAGTACAGATCTAATGTTTGTAAAAGTGAATACCCATCCACGCAGAATGCTGGGAGCCTGAAAATTAATCTTAGCATTAACCAGGTCAATGCTGTCGATGTTAGCTTTTCCTTAATGCTCACACGTTAAAATTACCCGACTATACGGTTGCTGTTTCTGCAAGATACCCAGTGTTAATCACCTGTCTCTCATACCCGCACATCAGTGGTACACCCCCCCCCCTTGGGCATGTATAACTGTCTGACGGCAAGTGTTTGACGTATGCGACGAGATTGTAACATATGTTGTGTCTTGAGCAGCGTATCTTATTCGTCAAACCATCTTGCCTTCCCTTCTATTTTTTGAGAGCCCCTTGATAGATTGATAGATAGATAGAGATTGATTGATCAGAGTATAGAGTGATTGATTGATTAATGCGCTGATAGAGTCCAAAAAATATTGCAGTTCGCAAAGAACGTCTTCGTGTTGAAAATATCAAATGAGGCATGATTGACACCGGTGTCTTTCATTTATGTGCACATTAACAAACGTGATCGCTATTTTCGGAGCCCTCCACTACAACGTCTCTCGTAAGTATATCGTGTTTTTCTGACGCAGAACTCCTACGCTTTTGGCGTCTTGACTTTCGGTGTCTCGTGTGGCTGTGGTCAAAATTTTCGCAGTACAGAATATGCCAATGAGAATGTTTTGTTTTCTGCTAAGGCGTTGGCTTAATAATGTAATCAAGCATAAGCCGAAAAGCCTTTTCTATTCACATATTCCTACTATGCATCAATATCAATTATTTTTTCACACTCTCAACTCAGTTCTGTTTTTAACTGGCTTGCTGTCGAGAGGGGCAGCTTTAAGTCACGCCAGATTCTCCAACTCTGCAAGTCATGACTCAAGCAAAAATAAACAAGCATAGAACACTATATATATATTTATATATTTATATAGCAAGCTAGACCAGCTTGAAATAACACGGTAATCAACGATTCATTTGGATTATGTCGCAATGCCACGAAGCGTGATGCGATGAAGCGAGATCTTGCACCAAAAAACAAACCGGCCCCTCCGAGGCACGACTTATCTACCTGATTATTTCTTGCAAGGCATGGCGTTTTCAAGAAAATGCGTACCAAGTCCAGCTTTCGATGACAGCCCATAGAGTACACAACTTCAGCAGATCTTCTACAGCCACGTTGGATAGTTAAGTACTATGGTCTAACCTTTTGAACTCAAACTTACTCTGTTTTAATTGAATGTGGCATTCGTCAGTATTTCGTACTTCAAGAATCTCGTAACATTCTACTTGGGAAGCCCCGTGGGTTTCTCGGACTGCGGATACTTTAACATTGGTGCTTTGTCATTTGCCAAAAAGTGCGGTTTCGAAGAGGGCAAGGAAGGTTTCCGACATTCGTAGATGCATTTTCTCCACTATAGCCGTATATATACCTGCACTTCTGAATGCCGTCTGGGGTGGTTCGTGGGCTCTCAGAGACAGACAATTTCATGGAAAACATTTATGCACAGCACGATTCATCAACAAATACACTCACTTTCATTAAAAGACTGAACAGTACAACACGTTAACGTTCCCTCTGAGTCCAGTCCTCACAGTCTCCTAGGATACAAATATTCCTACAAATGCCCCAACTCGTTCGGTAACTGTCGTTCGTAGACGACACTCGCGGCACCTATGAACGTGTAGTCGAAGCACGCTTGAAGCAGGAGAGAAAGGCACGCTGACTTATCCAGCTCGGGAACGCTGCGAAGCACGATGAATTTGCGTAGCGCCGAGACTACGTCGCAGTCGGTTGTGCCGGATCATGACCTGCACGTAGTGCTAAGACCAAGCCGCAGCCGGCTGTGAAGGATTGCGAACCTACACGTGGCGCCAAGACCATGCTCTCAGCATGCGGTTGTGCCAGACCCCAGCAGACCCAGCACCGTGGACCAACTCTGTAGCTGGTTGTTTTCGGATAGCATCTGGCCACGATCAGCAGTCTGTCCTGGTCTGCTGACATGTTCACCATAGAAACGCGCCGCAAGGCCCGGTCTGAAAGCCACCCGCCCACCGCAGAAAACGCCAGGCTCGTCCCGGCTGATCCGATGATCTCAACATGGCAACGCACGCTCTACCAGTCGATGTTCCAAGGCCCACGCGCCTTATACTCGCCTTTCGCGCGCTCACTTCGTCGTATTTGTTTGCGTCAACACTTCTGGTTCACACTTTAGCTTTCGGTTTTGGTGCGTTCTTACCACACCGTCATTCGACCATATTGTTTTCGGTGATGCGTGTAATCCTTGTACGTGCATTGATATAGGTTACTGAACTCTGCAAGTGGTTTGCTTAATGGCTGGTTAGAAAGCACCATGGTCTCCATGTACAGACGCTAACATGATGACGTCGAGCGGTCGAAGTCGTTCATCGGAGAAACTTGTTCACCTACCTGTCAGAATTGTGTTGAAGGGAACCGTCTTAACGACGAGAATTTTCGACTGGAAGTAGATGGCGGCGAAAACACAGAGATTGATAGCGTCGATGAACGATCGGCTGCTAAGCCAAGCGTTTCAAGCCGGATCCTTACCTTCCTTCACGCTCATTTACAACCTGTGCATATTTTATGCACCCATTAGGCATGTCGACTTTATTCGCGGGGAGCTCATGGTAATATGTAGCTTCAGCGCTATCGTGGCCGTCCAAGCGTCATTTTCAGTGAAATTTAGTACATGATACGGTGTTATTATCTGTCGAGTTCTTGAAGTCATTGTACACATTAACAAAGGGACCAAACATAGGTATGAATAAACAAACAAGCATAGGTGTTTTATACATTGCTCATAAATTACCTTTTTTAACTCCTGGTCTGTGCAGAATACAAGGCACAATCAAAGCATAAAGCGGAGCGGTGGTTTCTGAGCCCGTTGTAATATTATTCATGGTCCCCTTGCAATATCTGTGGCGCAATTTTCTGCCGTAATTGAAACACAAAAATGTGCAAAGCTTCGAAGAGAAACTCAAGAGAGGACAAAAATTAAGTTTGTCTATGTTGATATGAGCAGAATGTGTACATCAGTTCTCGGTTCGTATTAAGTTTCATCCAAAAAGCAATGGTATTGTGAATAAATTCAATGAAAAAAAAGGTACATCTATATTAGCATAGTTCAGTATAATAGAGAATTATTGGGTTTGATTCTGGCTAAATACACCTGTTTTATTTATTTCTTTTTATTTTTTCAGTGTTCTTGTTATGTTCTTTCGACAAAAGCCGACTTTCGCGCCGTCGTTCACGCTGCTAAGTGAGTCCACGGCAACTATCACGCAATATGAGAAACTTCGAGAGCTCCAGGCATAGTCAAGTCTAGAAATCCGTCGTAGAGTACTTTACAGCGAACTGGGTTAGAGACGGACAGAGAAGAGACACAGCTCTGTCTGTCTGTGACCCATAGCGCTATAAATTGTTCTACAATGAACAGCAACGAACTAGCTGAACTCGCCATTCTGCCAAGGAATTTCCCATGGTAACCAAGCAGTCTCTTTTTAAGTACTAGGTACAATAGAACCTAAAATTCTTTCGCAATAGAACACGGAACGTCTTGTCTGCCACGAAGAGTCGCATTGACCACTGTAGCACTGTAGTTGTTAAGCTTTGTGGTAATTTTATTATGTTAATAGTTGAGCCAATCACAGTTGGTACTGAAGCCGATCACGCAGTGGTTGCCACTACCAGTTGCTATTTCAATCGAAAAGTTTCAAGCTTTGGAGGATGCTATGAGGAGCCATGCCTCATATTATGGGCACCTATAGCTGGAGGAAAGTCTAAATTTAAGGTCTCCTTTCTTTGTTACACACAATATAAGAACTAGCACACCACCTTGCAAGGCACATTATCTGTTCTTATTATCATTGTCCGTAAAGGGTATTTTGATATTTAAGACAAATATTACATAAGGTGTCATTGAATTCAATTCAAATATTGAATCTGACCACCATTGTTACGGTTTAAAATAATTTTTTTTCAACTCATACCAACGACTATTGGTACCCCAGGTGGTCTAAATTTCCGGAGCCCTCCACTACGGCGTCTCTCATAATCATAGAGTGGTTTTGGGACGTTAAACCCCACATATCAATCATTTATTGGTACAATACTGTCACGGGGTCGTGACGTGGCCGAAGACAGGAGACTTCGTGTTGGGATTTAACTGTTTATTTGGGCGAACCTGTGCCCGGTAAACGGAAAGTACAATTACAGCAGCAGTCTTGCACAGATAGCAGTCTCGGACTGATAGCGGCGAACGGAACGTCGGCCTTCAATCAACCACTGACAAGCGGCGAAGCACGTCGGCATTTATACTCTTGCCGTCGAATGTTCTAGCGTTATCGCTGGCGGTGGCGTAGGTTCCAGAACAATCTGTACCGTTCGCACAGTGGGTGTGGTCTTATCGAAATGATCTACTACAGTCCGGAACCTTCTCGAAAACTGCAGGCGCGGTTTGCGCTGAGAATCGTATGGTGTTTTGGGACGATAACAAAAACTTGGGAAATGGAACGTGGCGTTGCCCCCCTCTAAAAAAGGCATCATCCCGAAGGGTTAACTAAAGATGAAGGTACAACAATAATGCAAGAAAGTACAATGAATAAATTAAGATACAACAGTAATACAAAAAAAAACACTGTTTCAGTTTGTTAACGCGCATGAAACGGCTTGAGGCGCGCGACATGGATGACTTCAGGTCGCGATCGGCGTCGTTGAGAGTTCGTGATGCCGTCGGGGACAACCTCGTAATCAAGTGGGGCCGAGACGTCGAACCACCCCGTACGGTCCGAAGTACTGTCGCAGAAGCTTTTCCTTTAGTCCACGTCCGCGTATCGGCGTCCACACCCAAACCCGTTCACCGGGCTGGTATTCCACGAAGCGTCGTCGATGGTTGTAACGGTGGCTGTCGGTCGTCTGTTGATTCTTGATAAGGAGACGTGCAAGTTGTCGGGCTTCTTCGGCGCGTTGAAAGTACTCGCTCACATCGAGGTTTTCTTCGTCAGAGACGTTGGGTAACATGGCATCGAGCGTCGTTGCCGGGCTCCTTCCGTAGACCAAGTTGTTAGGAGATATCTGCAGTGTCTCCTGCACCACCGTGTTGTATGCGAAGGTCACATACGGAAGAATGGCGTCCCACGTCTTGTGTTCGACATCGACGTACATTGACAGCATGTCGGCGATCGTCTTGTTAAGCCGCTCGGTGAGGCCGTTGGTCTGTGGCTGGTACGCTGTCGTCCGGCGGTGGTTTGTTCGGCTGTATGCCAAGATCGCTTGAGTTAAGTAGGCAGTGAATGCCGTTCCTCTGTCGGTGATAAGGACCTCCAGGGCGTCGTGACGTAGGACGATATTTTCGATAAAGAACTTAGCGACCTCGGATGCACTGCCTTTTGGCAGGGCTTTTGTCTCGTCGTAGCGGGTGAAGGTAGTCGGTAGCTACAACGATCCACTTGTTTCCGAAAGCCGACGTCGTGAACGGCCCCAGTAGGTCCATACCAATCTGCTGGAAAGGTCGGAAGGTGGATCAATTGGCTGCAGAAGTCCCACTGGCTTTGTCGGCGGTGCCTTGCGTCGCTGTCAGTCCCGGCATGTCCTCACATAACGAGTGACGTCGGTGTTAAGACGTGGCCAGCAGTACGTATCTTGTATCCTCGCGAGCGTGCGAGAAACACCGAGGTGCCCCGCCATCGGATCGTCGTGCAGAGTCTGCAAGAGTTCTGGTCGCAGAGCTGAAGGCACCACAAAGAGTTACTTAGCTCAAAGCGGTGAATAGTTTTTCTTTGTAGAAGACCGTTTCGTAGGAAGAACGACGCAAGTGCGCGCTTGAATACCTTCGGGACTTCGGCGGTCCTGCTTTCGAGGTACTCTATTAGGGCCATAAGTTCCGGGTCGGCCCCCTGTCGTTCAGCGAAGTCGTCGGTAGTTATCATCACCAAGAAGTAGTCGTCATCCGGGTCGTCGGGTAGCGGTTGGTCGACAGGCGCACGAGAGAGGCAGTCGGCGTCGGAGTGATTTTTGCCAGACTTGTAAATGATGTTAATCTCATATTCTTGAAGTCTCAGGCTCCATTGTGCGAGGCGACCTGAAGGGCCCTTCAAGGTGGCTAGCCAACACAAGGCGTGGTGGTCGCTCACAACTTTGAAGGGCCTGCCGTAGAGGTAGGGGCGAAATGTCGACGTAGCCCAGATGATGGCGAGGCACTTCTTTTCTTTTGTGGAATAACTTGCTTCTGCTTTGGATAGCGATCGGCTGGCGTAACTAATAACCCTTTCAAGTCCGTCAGCCCTCTGCACAAGAACGGCGCCAAGACCTACGCTGCTTGCGTCAGTATGTATTTCTGTCTCGGCGAATTCTTCGAAATGGGCAAGTAACGGAGGCGTCTGGAGGTGATGTTTAAGCTCCTGGAAAGCGTGTTCCTGTGGCGTTTCCCACTTGAACTCCACGTCAGCCTTGGTAAGGTTAGTGAGAGGATCGACGATGCGGGCGAAGTTTTCACGAACTGCCTATAATAGGCGCACAGGCCCAGAAATTGGCGCACGGCCTTCTTGTCAGTGGGCGGCGGGAAGTCGCCGATGGCGGCTATTTTCCGTGGATCGGGACGAACTCCAGACTTGCTGATAACGTGCCCCAGAAACAAGAGCTCCTCATACGCAAATCTGCACTTTTCTGGCTTCAGTGTGAGTTTGGACTTCTTGATGGCTTGAAGTACAGCTTGAAGGCGCCGAAGATGCTCGTCGAAACTCGAGGAAAACACGACGACGTCGTCCAAGTACACAAGGCAAGTCTGCCACTTCAATCCTGCCAGTACTGTATCCATAACGCGTTGAAAAGTTGCAGGCGCTGAGCAAAGGCCGAAGGGCATCACCTTAAACTCGAAGAGGCCGTCCGGTGTTATAAACGCCGTCTTCTCTCGGTCTCTTTCGTCGACTTCGATTTGCCAATAGCCAGTCTTGAGGTCGATTTACGAAAAGTACGTGGCGTTATGGAGCCGATCAAGTGCGTCGTCTATTCGTGGGAGAGGATATACGTCTTTTCTGGCGATTTCGTTCAGGCGGCGATAATCGACGCAGAAACGTAGTGTCCCATTCTTTTTCTTCACTAACACCATGGGGGATGCCCATGAACTCCTTGATGGCTGGATAGTGTCATCCCGCAGAATTTCGTCAACTTGTCACTTCATGGCCTCACGTTTTCGCGTCGAAACCCTGTACAGACTCTGACGGGGTGGTCTGTCGTTTTCTTCGGTTATGATGCGATGCTTCGTGATTGGGGTCTGCCGAATTTTCGATGACAACGAAAAGCAATCTTCGTATTGCAGGAGGTATTTCACCTGTTTTTCATTTGCCTAACGTGCTCGTAGGAAGGGATTTAAGACCGGTTGTGGCGGATAAGGAAGGTTTCTTTGTCATTTTGGATTGGAATGTTTTCAGAAAAGGCATGTAAAGCTATAGAGAAGAACTTTAATCCAGCCTCTGTGACGTTCTCCAAGGTCAGAGATAAGGCGGTTAACCTTTTGCGGGACCTTAATCTTGAGAGACTGGCCTCCTCTGTGGCAAAAAGCCAGGGTTTGGAATTGATCCCGTTCTTTACGATAAAAACCCATAAGCCTGACATGCCTTTTCGTACCATAATTACGGTAACAGACACGTGGCAGAAAAATGTATCTAGGTATTTAGAAAGCCATTTGAAGCAGCTGTGCGTTCATGATCCCTTTAGAGTGGTAAATTCGGGTGCGGTGGTTCAGTTTCTTAGGGAGCGCGACACGAGCTCCTGTCTGGCGTTCAGTATAGATGTTGTTGACATGTTTTTTTCGATTCCTAATCATAAGCTCCTAGTGTGCGTTCAGGAATGCATCAAGGAAGACAATGATGAGTTTCGTTTTAGAAGTAGTAGTGGTATATCTGTAGAATCGTTCATTGAGTTACTAGCTTTTTACCTAAAGTCTACGTACATTGGTTGGCGAGGACAGACCCTAATCCAGCGATCAGGAGTCTGTATAGGTTCGTGCGTTGCACCTGTCCTTTGTGAAATTTTTTTAGCCAAAATAGATCGCATTGTAGACACAATCCTAAGCGCAACTGTGATGCGTATTTTCCGATATGTGGACGATTTTTTAGTTGTTATAAAGGATGCCACGTTCCCGGTTAATGTTTCCAATGTGTTGAAGGTGTTCAGGACAGAAGGCATGGGTCTGTCTTTCACATCGGAGGTTCCAGAATCCGACTGTCTACAATTTCTCGATCTTAAACTTCGGTTTCAGAGTTGCCATATTTGCTGGTGTTTTGAGCCACGATCAGTGAAACCAATTCTTAATTTTGGATCAGCCCACTCAAAGGTGGTAAAGAGGGGCATCGCTTTCAACTGCCTTAAATTCGCTCTAGAAAAATCGTGCAGGCATGTGTTGGGCTTTGGTTTTGCTAAGCAAGTTGCAAGACTAGAAAAAGCAGGATTCCCCCCTATCATAATTGTGGCTGTTTGCGATAAGTTAATTGGTGGTTTAAAAGGACGTGCAGCTAGGAAAATCAATCGGGAAAAAATGAAGTTCGCAGCAATTTCTTATATGCATAAACTGGCACATGGGTTAAAAAAATGTTGGTTCCCGCTACGGAGTTGATGTGGTTTTTAGGGCACCCAATAAATTGGGAAAGATATGTGCTTTGGTGTCAAATCAGCTAGACAAGAAGGACAAGCCAGATGTAAAGAAATGTGCCGTAAACCATAGAAATAAGTATGTGCCTTGTGCTGTGGGGGTGGTGTACCGCATTTCTTTATCTTGTGGCCTTCATTATTTGGGACAGACGGGCCGCTGTGTAAATATAAGGTTGCGGGATCACTATCTCTTTTTGCATAACAGCACGCCTTCCCAGTTGGCATCGCATTGTGCCACGTGTGGGTGCACACCTGTTCTGTCTGACACTGTTATAATTTTTAAGCACCACGATCAATTCACCCGTGAGGTGTCTGAAGCCTATCATATTAACAAGTCACGCGATGCTTGCGTAAGCCAGACCTCGGTTACATTGCACAAAAAAGAGTTCACTTTTATTGATGAGCGTATCACCTAATCTCGTTGTACCTCACTTGTCATGCGCGGCTATACTTTTTAAATTCTTGTTGCTCGGATCAAACTTTCAGTTGTGAGTGCAGCGCTGTGTGTGGTTCTCTTCTTTGTCTCCGTCTTTTTGTGCACCGCTTTTCTTTTAACAAGAGCAGGGCTTTGAGCTGTTCTTGCTTATCGTTCGGAAGTCTGGCATTGACGTCGAAAGCTAGAGGAGGGGCTTGGTTTCTCTGAGCAGGTTCCGCAGAATCGACGAGGGCGAAAGCACTGGTGGCTTCGACAATTTCTTCGATGTATGCGACCGTTGTTCCTTTGTTCACATGTTTGTTCTCATTGCGGAAATTTGTGAGCTTAAGTGTTGCTTTGCCTCCCCGCAGCTCTGCTGTTCCTCTTGTGAGGCAAATATTTCGTGTGACCAACAGATGCTGACTGCCTTCAACGACGCCTTTCAAGTCAGGTGATTTAGGAGCGCCGACTGACATAATGACGCTTGAGCGAGGCGGAATGGTGAATTGTTCTTCCAGCACATTCAAGGCATGGTGTCCTGACGGCGTGCGCGGCGGTAGTGCTTCTTCTGTGGATAACGTTATCGACTTTGTTTTTAGGTTGATGACAGCACCATGGAGGCATAATAAGTCCATGCCAAGGATGACATCTCTCGAGCAACGCTGTAGGACTACGAAGTCTGTAGGATAAATACGGCCGTGAATGGTGACTCGTGCTGTGCAGATTCCTGCAGGCGTTACGAGATGACCTCCGGCTGTGCGGCTTTCAGGGCCTTTCCAAGCTGTCCTTACTTTCTTTAACTTCTCGGCGAACGACCCACTGATGACATAATAGTCGGCTCCAGTATCGACGAGAGCGGTCACACTGTGGCCGTCGATAAGAACGTCGAGGTCGCTAGTTCGCCGTCTCGCATTACCGTTAGGGCATGGCGTCGGGTCACGGCTGCGTCAGCTTGTTCCACTGCTTCCATGTTGCGTAGTCAGGCCACCTTCGGTATGTGAGCTTTCGCCGTAAGGGCTTTGCCAGGTTGGCGTTGTGTTCGGAAAGCTCCCTCGTGGCGTCGTCGTCGGAGGAGGATCTTCGGGAGTTCGTCGCACAGCAACCACTTCCCACCTGTTGCTGCCCTTAGTTTCCCGGATACGGGCTAGGAGACCAGCCCCGCGTTGGGCCGGAGTACTGCCGGGGGTGCGATGACATGCGGCGGCTGGGCGATGGCGAACGGGAAGGACTTCGTGGTGTCCATTGAGTTCCTGTCAGGTAATCGGCGATGTCACGTGGCCTTTCCCCTGGCTGCGGACGTGGTGCATGAACGGCGAAGCCACGAAGTCCCATCTGTCGGTACTGGCAACGGTGGTAAGTGTGCCCGGCCTCGCCGCAGTGGTAGCACAGTGGGAGGTGGTCAGGGGTGCGCCAAACGTCGGTTTTCCTCTGCGCACTGCGCTGGGCCGCTGGCAAACGGTCGGACGTCGGTGGGGGTAATGGCGGCGGGGGCGTCTGGCGACGGAAGTGTGACGGGGCGGCGTTCTGGCGTGCGCGTGAAGGAGGGGCGTGGCGGCGTGCTGCAGCAGTATAGCTCATGACTTGCAGCTGAGGCTCTTAGGGCTGAGGAACGCCCAGAGATTGCTGGATCTCCTCGCGTACGACGTCCGCGATGGATTCCACGTGAGGCTGCGCTGAAGGAAGTAATTTTCGCAACTCTTCTTGCACGATCGCTTGGATCGTCTCACGCAAATCGGTGGTTCCTAGCGCTAGGTGGTTTCCTAGACGAGAAGCTACGGTTATATTGGCGCGTGTGCATCTCGAGCGTTTTCTCTATCGTAGATGCTTCTGTAATGAATTCGGCGACCGTCTAGCACAGATAGCAGTCTTGCACAGATAGCAGTCTTGCACAGATAGCAGTCTTGCACAGATAGCAGTCTTGCACAGATAGCAGTCTTGCACAGATAGCAGTCTCGGACTGATAGCGGCGAACGGAGCGTCGGCCTTCAATCAACCACTGACAAGCGGCGAAGCGCGTCGGCATTTATACTCTTGCCGTCGACTGTTCTAGCGTTATCGCTGGAGGTGGCGTAGGTTCCAGAACAATCTGTACCGTTCGCACAGTGGGCGTGATCATATCGAAATGATCTACTACAGTCCGGAATTTTCTCGAAAACTGCAGGTGCGATTTGCGCTGAGAATCGTGTGGTGTTTTCGAACCATAACAAAAACTTGGGAAATGGAACGTGGCATCATATATTGTTAACAGTAGGGCCGAGTTCCGCGCAAATCGGCCGACACACTGGCTTCTCCGGGAAAGAATAAAATTATGGGCGTTGATTTCATAATATTTGCAACAATAACGCGTGATTGTCTTGATGATTGATGTAAAAGCGTTAACATGTATACATATTACTCGTTTATCTGGATTGGGCGTCTGCAGTTGTAGTGAGTAGGGTTACATTTTGTCAAAAAAATGCTGTAAGAAGACAAGCGCAGCGCTGTAACACTTGTGTTAACTGATCTTATAGTTCACTGGAGAAATTATTCCCGGTGCTCACGTCCGCGCGCCAACGGTGCTGTTTGGTAAAATTTTAAAGACGTTAGTATTTCTTGGCAACCTTCGATCCAAAAACTTTGGTCGGTCTGTCTGTCTGTCTGTCTGTACATTTGTCTGTTTATTCACCGTCCACCGATGGGTAGGTGCCACCACCGTGGACGGTGCTGGCATCTACCCGTCGCGTTGCGTTCTACAATTTATCATCTCTGAGGCGGGCGCACACGTGCGTCTCAGGGCCACGCGCTTTGTTTTCCAAATAAAGCTGACAGATGGCGCTCATGGCTTACGTGTGACGAGACTTGATGCACTCGTTTGCCTCCGCTGCACGCTCGAGGCACTCTAACGCAGCGCCTCCGGAGTACCATTCACCAATTTTCTTGCGCAGAACATCACATAAATGTTTTGTTCATTCTCTCCACACGCTAGACTATCGTCTTTCGACGACATTTGCAGGTTACATGAAGATACGGGGCCAATTATTATTTTTCACAAAACCTTGAATACAAGCAAGCCAACACGTTGAAACGTTGTTCCTCCTCTCACTACAGGATGAGCTCTGAAGTGTGTAATTCAGACGTAAACCTCAAAAAGTAGATTGTGAAAACGTGGCAACGACAGCAGAAAGGCCTTCCAGTCATAGGTAATAGCTAGCGTCCACGTGGTCACCTTTCGCCGAGCGCTCACAAGCAGTTACTTTTTTGCAAGCAGGTGTGCCACATGTGCTGTTCGCATCTGATCAATCGAAAAACGATGCTTATGGATTTTTTCTGAGACACCTTGGGGAACCTATTAAGCTTTTTCACCTTCGGCTTGGAACCCTTGT
The DNA here is from genome assembly GCA_013436015.1 of Rhipicephalus annulatus. Lineage (NCBI taxonomy): Eukaryota > Metazoa > Arthropoda > Arachnida > Ixodida > Ixodidae > Rhipicephalus > Rhipicephalus annulatus. The sequence continues at coordinate 16,879 of WOVY01006731.1, forward strand.
TCACTTTGCTCAGCATTCTGGTGTCAATATTCTAACTAGTAAACTTGCCTCCCGACTTCGTCGTCGACACTCGCGTCGTCTATGAACGTTACGACTACGTAATTGGTAAATAAAGCGGCGCTGTTCTGTAGCATACTTTACGTAGCCTTTTGTTTTCATCGCTGAGGCAGATGTTTAAAGCGACCGGCCCAAGAAATAGTTGTGCTGTTTGGCGAACATAAATAGATGTTCTAGACTGAATAGTTGGGTGAGGGGCGAAGGAGGAAAGCCCTGTGTTGCTACTTCAGCAAATCGAATTTGTACTTAGCCGTCGCTCTACCCGCTGCCTCTCTCGCGATGAGGACCAGCGAATAAGCGTCTCTCCTTAATCACGACAAACTTGTGGTTTTGCGAGGCTGCGCATAAGCACACCGAGGGACGACATGATTCTTTGTTTGGAGAACGGTGTAAATTTGTTGCCCTATTCTCTTTGGGAATCACAATAGGTTTGAAGCATCCTAGGGTTTCTGCTTGTCGGCGTCTCCTGTCGTCATGGTATGCCATCTAGGTAAGGTCGTTCATGAGAGGGCATGTGTAAAGAAAATTCAGTAAATTCGATCACTCTCCATCAGTCTACGAAGAAGATGGCAACAGCTAGTCAAACCAATTGTCGACTATGACAGTGGAGCTGATATACAATTCCCTTCTAAAGAAATTAAACTGGCTTGTAGGTAAGAATTGACCATCGTAATGATGATGATGATGATGATGGACTCATAAGAATGGCGCTCACCCACAATGGGGGATGGACCAAGAACCGTGCGGCAGGGGGCTTAAGGTAATGGACTGGGAAACTAAAACGAATCCGAAAGTATTAGTGTAGAGATAAATCTCTGAATAAGTAAATATGCGCGAGTGGGCAAACCATCGATGTTGCCAGGTAGGAATAATGGCAAAAACAAAGCAAGAATATGCATAAGGATAGACTAACACGGTAATGTTTTTGTTGCTTTGATGTATTCAAATACAGTAGAGCAGACAACCCTGTGGCAGTAAAACGAGAAGAACCGAGAAAACAAGCAGAACAAGGATTAGAAGAAGATATCCTTTCGGGTAACTTGCAGTTCCACTGTTTCGCGACGATGTTAGTGGAGCAGAAATAGCCTTCCCTACACACTTGATTTTGCGCTGGACACTGCTCTTGCCTCGTAGTAGAATTCTTTCTCAGCCAGCGGCTTGCCATTGCTTGTGCCTACCATTGGTGACAGCAAAGCATACTGTAATATTTTGCTTTTATTTGTACAGTACTGTCTGTCCCATTGCTAACACGAAAGCGTTTTGTGCCAGTATCCACCAAGATTTCACTGATATATTTCCGTCACAGAAATGACGGGGAAAATACGCACCATAAGATGACAAAGAAAATGAGTTCTGTCCCTGTGCGTCCACCCTATGACCTCTGGGTCCACAACAACACGTGCCGGCTACGATATCCACTGCTCTATAGTCGCATGTTTCGTAAGTTTAACATATAAGCCCTACGCCTACCACTGTCCTCTCCTCTTGTTTTTGGTGAAGTGCAGTATTGCATCCCAAACGTGACATCTGCGATTACATAACTCAACACGCCGTTTCTAATGATCCGTCCCGTTCGGCGCGCTTCCAATATAATAAGTGCAATTTCGTCAACGCCTTAACGCACACTCTTAGCCAAAAACGGCCGAAATGGGAGCAAAGGCTGCTTTTAGTATTTCTGACGGACTGTTATTCTCCGAAAATACCAAGCGGGACAAAAGAGCCGGCATGTTCGAAAACGGGGATGCAATTGTATTAGTCTTAAGTTTGTGAGGAGCAACGGAAGGAGGAACCGCAGTACATGCTCTCGTCAGGCAATGGTTGCTACCCTGAAGAACACCGCAGACAAATATGCATGCCGCCCACATTGAGAATATTGGACAAAAATAATATTTGTTTTGTGCGCCAAACTTCACCAAAGCAAAACTGTTATTCATTTTAACATCCGCAGATAATAAAATAGCAGCGCTGGCTGACCACAGACGGCTTGAAAATACAACTACAACACATACGCAGAAGCAGAATAGAGAGAGTTGGCACGTGAAAGCAGGCCAAACGCCTAAACACGTGCGGAACAAGGATATTAAAAAAAGACTAGACATGCCGTGAGTTTGCTAGGGAAGGACGTCAAAGCCGATCAAACACAGAAACACGTGCAAAGAGAGGCCTGAAAAAAAACAGACCCAGACGTGTACTTCATCAGCCGCAAAATTTAATAGCATGCTTCGACGTGTAGTTTATAGGGCAGAATGACAAATCTGTGCCATGTGCGCTAGCACGACAAATCTGGCGCTAGCCTAGCAAGCGATGTACTCTACAAAGTGATTGGCACTCATCGTTTATGTGTACTAGCACTGAATAAAAAAGTTAACTGAAATTTTTCGATTCGTAATGAGGTTTACTATACAAAAAATTTTCCTATAAGTGTGTTAGGAGAACACACTAAAAGCATAGCACAGACGCCTTTTCTGCCACCACTTGACACTTTTTTCGGCGGAACTAGGTTCGCGTTCGCACTATTCAAAATCATATGGGTTGTGGTCGGCGAGCACATGCATGGACGGGCAAGCTGGTGTGCGATGTTTTGATCTCGCATGTGGGTCGTATACTTGCGTTTCTACTTATTCAGGTTGAAGGTTAGTGTATATTTATCAATCGAGAGCGCAACGTTGGCTCCGCCGCAGTGGTCTAGTGACTAAGGTACTCGGCTGCTGACCCGCAGGTCGCGGGATCGAATCCCTACTGCGGTGGCTGCATTTCTGATGGCGGCGGAAATGTTGTGGCCCGTGTGCTCAGATTTGGGAGCACGTTCAAGAGCCCCAGGTGGTCGAAATTTCCGGAGTCCTCCACTAAGGTGTCTCTCATAATCATATGGTAGTTTTGGGACGTTAAACCTCACATATCAATCAGAGCGCAACGTTGTTGTGGATTTTGCTGCTGGATAGAACACAACGTAAACACGTCTACAGCCATCTGTAAACCTGTTCGCTCATCGGACAACAAACTGCATGCCCATGCATCAGCTTGCAGGTGAGTGGCATTTCCAGCTACATTTGATGCTCTTACGATGTGGGTAATTACAGTGTAACATTGGCTGTCACGTTTTCAACTCCATTAACAGCTTGTGAAATGTGTTGATTTCTCGAACAGCTGGCTGATTGTTTTTCTGTAAAAACATTAGGTGTTGCGGTATCAAAAGAGAAATGATTGCTTTTGCTTATTCACCATAGACAGTGCTAGCTGTATAGGACTAAATTACCGCTATTATTACCGCCTGCATACCCTCTTGCTGCCACTGTCACCACTGAAGTGCCAGTGTTCTTTGTCTGTTAAATGTTCCTTTACGCATATAGGTAAAGAAATCATTAGGATGGGGCTGTGGCTGCTTGATATTGGTACTTGTCTCCACTCTTTGGCTTTTTGTAACGTGAACGACTGCGTGTTGAGGCTTTCGACCACATTTTTTTATAGCTGTAGTGCATGTAGACCCGTAAGTCAACAATATATTTTTGCATCACTTCGGCGGCATAGCCAAGTGTTGGCACACGGAAATCATGCTCCCCTCCACCCCTCCATATCCCCAAATTTTCTTTAGGTTTGCACTCCCGACCTTCAATTCAGATGAGCCAATCCCCCCCCCCCCTCATGCCTCAAATAAAAAAAAACTTTGGCCTACACAACTGTGTCGTTTGCTTCGCCTCCACGCTGAACGTATTATAAGGGCACCATTAAACGAGCACTTCGCTTATGGACAAAACGATATGAGGAGAAATGATCCAAATCTTTCAGTTTTTTAGTGATGCACAGCCGTTGCAAAACTGAATATTGTGAAAGACAATCATAATTGATGTAGGTTAACGTTAGCGTTGTCATTATTTTGCATCATGGAATCTGTATGCGCTGTGAAAACTTGGCTAGCCGTTTAAGTCACATTTTGACCTCAATACCAATCGACAACATTTTATCTTTTAATAAACTCAATGAGACTGTTTGGGATTCGCTACATGCTCATAATTAGGCCTTTTTTCCACTTTTCTGTTCCTAGCATGACGTGACTGCTACTTAATAAAACAATATTTCACAGATGTTCCTTACTACTTTTTTCAGGTTGTTGACACATATTTGGATATACTGCAGATAATTATGTCCCCAGTGATGCTAAAGTATAAAGGCAAGTAAATTGTTGTAAGTGCAGACTTTTTGTACGTGTGCGTACATGAAAGCATCACTTTCTGGGGGGCAAACTGCGCATGTGTTTGCCAGTGAATAGTGTATCATGCCACATGGTTACGCTGGCACTGATAGTTTGACATGGCTACGGTGGTCCGTGCGTAGGCTTACATTGTTATGGTTGAGATAAATGTTTATGTTTTCGTTACAGGATTTGCTTTTTGTACTTGAAAGCCAACCGCCAAGATTTGCTTACGTTGGTGCTACTAAAATTACGTTTTCTTATTTACATGGGTTTGGGCTTGCACAAAGCATAACACTTGTGCCTAGATTCACAAAGCTGTCCGTGCGCATTTCTTCGTAACAGCGTTTCATGACTCACCTTTACCCTGTTTTTCGCGGGTTTCATGTGTTTCGTGGGTTCAACATTCCCACTGCATGTTAACATGTTCCACAATGAAAAATACTGATTTATTGTTCTGCAAGAGTGTGCTCAACTTTCTTGTGCACGTCCTTGCTCATCTAAGAACCTAAAATGTTATGCTGTTACTGTAGGTGGCACTGTTTGTAATGTTTGTATTTCCAGCACGTTGACCAAATATGCGACGTGCGCTTGATTGATAGCACATCCTCAACAAATGTTCTTGTGGCACATGTAGAAGTCCGTACAAAATAAAAAGCAGACATTCACACCGGGCGCTAACCTCCAATAATGTTTTTTTAACCCCGGTGCACCTATTTCAATTTGTCCGACAGAGCAGTGACCTGTTTGGCTGTGAACTGAGAAAACTTGGAACTAATAAATGTTTGACATATTGTTGCACTCAGATATTGTGCATCGGCAAGGTATCTGTGACACTGTCGTGGAAATAACTGGAATATCTGTTCTTGCCCTAAGATATATTTTGTTCACAGATCTTGTGGCTGCGACTCGTCAACTTAGCGAATAAGTGCACCTAAGTCTCCTAAACTTTAAACATTGTCTGAAGATAGCACTCTTTTTGTTTGCGTCAGCTACAAGGAAATTTACTCATGGTCATCTTGTAGCCTCTGCAAAAGGTTGCTTTCTAGCAGGCTTTGCATGGTTGGCTTGTCCCTACAGGTATTGCACAATTCGTCACCCAGCAGCGTATGACAGAACAGTAGAATGGAGAGTAACCATGTGCACGAGCTAAATATCTATTTTAACATGAGCGGACGGTATTTGTTATTCGCCACCCACATATTCTCACTTAGAATGCCCATTGGCGAATACGCTCATGGAAATGTCACACAGCTGTGTATAGGCAACAAGCTAACTTTACCTAAGGGTAGCTTTAACTGCTCGATGGAGGCGGAAACGTTGTAGGCCCGTGTACTAAGATTTGGGTGCACGTTAAAGAACCCCAGGTGGTCAAATTTTCGGAGCCCTCGACTACGGCGTCTCTCATAATCGTATGGTGGTTTTGGGACGTTAAACCCCACAAATCTATCAGCTCTAACTGCTACAAATATAGTGCCTTCTTGAAGTGCTGCACAATTTCTTTCAAAATTTTGCTACATTGGCAACAGTCGTCACGTGAAGAACGTCCACCACATCAACATTTATACGGCTTGCCAAGTAACGTTGGCTGAAACTACCATTTTTTCACATTTCATTTTCCAGTAGACTTCCAGAGTGGAAACGCTGCTGTGGTGTGTGACTCATTATTATGTATTAATTCTTGCAAGTTAGGCCTCCCAATTGTATTTCAATTTGCAGCAAAGAGATGCTTCATATATGCCAGCGGTGTCATTCCGCTGCGCGAGCTTGATGGAAACACTAGTCTTGCGCAACTCGAGTCCTTCACAATTAGATAAGTTGCCCTTCTTTCTGCAATGATAACGCAGACTGCTCTATGCTAGGAATTCAAGATTGTTTTTTCACGGAAGACACAGAAACCCTTTGATGTGTTATGCAGCTCGGTTAGTGTTGGCTGTAGTGTGGGGAAGCCTACGTCTACGTGTGCTCACGTAGTAGACTCACATGCAGAAATAGCCATCTCATTTGGCCAAGACTGCGTGCGCGCGGATATGTTGACAGTTTTTCTGGTGGGCAGGGTTAGCTGCTTTGGAGTTGCCGGACATGGCATGGAGGATCTTCACCTGGTAATTTGTCGAAGGTGGCTCTGGTGGCCCACACTTGCTACTTTGCTGTGGTCGTAGCCTGAGTTGTGGAAGCTTGGTTGGTGCTTTTGTCAATTGCAAGTATGAGCGATATAGTGAGCAGTGTCACGGTAGTCGGAGTTCGCTTCAGTGATGCGGCTTGGTGCATATTTTTTCGGCAATGGCTCTGGCGGACGGCCCTGACTGTTTCGGCCAGGTCGTCGAGTTTTTCGTAAGCGCTGGCCTTTCTTCAACTACCGTTTCATTAGCAAGGCACGAAATGGTAGATTCGCCAACTGTACCTGCAGCACCGGTTGTGACCGTCTGTGCGTCTTGCAGTAAGTCATGGGTTTTTTTGGCTATCTTAATGGGTTACTGCATCAAATATTAAAGTTCCCTCGCTGTTCGGCGACGTGGCTTCCACTTCTTCAGCCCTACAATTTGAAGAAGCTCTGCATTGAAACACAAAACCTTCATCCAAATCTATTCTAATCGAAATTTGTGCTTCGTGAAAAAGTCTTTGATAAAATCAATGTTAGACTCCTTAACGAGCTTGATGTAGTTTGGAGAGTCATCTCTTAGGAAGTTGTAAACACTGCGGCGACTGGACTGTGGATCTGTCTCCATCTTGTGAGGGAGGAACGCTGCGGAATCCGTGGCAACGCATCTGTGTTTAGATGGTAGATCACCGAGTGAGACACGGGCCGGCGCCTTCATCTGCCCACGTGGTGACGAGCATAGCAGCACAGTTTTCGATATGTGTGTATAGTAATTACTCTCTTCCACTGACAGAGATGCTCTCTTGTTGGCTGCTGAAGCAGAGTCAAGGTAAAGTTTCAGATTGGTGTTCGTATAGAACCCAGCTGCACAGTTTGCTGGTAGGATGCCGCTTATAGTGGCATCCTTGAGGTGGCGCCCCTCCTGAGCTACGTCCTTGGCGAAGGTCGCGTTGGGCTTGCGCAAGTGACAGATAATATGACCGAAAGTGGTAATCAGGGCTGCGCTCTATGCCGCTCAGGAATACTGACTCACGCTTTCATACTTGTGCCACGCCGCAGCACCATTACAACGTGGTCGATGGCCACCAAGAATTTCTGCTAGTCCGACCAGGCCTCGCGAAATCCAACAGCCTTGATTGTCACCACACAATCTTCAGTGTGGCCGTAAAATGTGCTGAAATCTCTTATTGCGCAAGCAGCTAGCGATGATGACACTGCAGGTAAAAAGGCACTGAATGCGAACTCGAAGCCGCCCAGCTGCTCCTTGAGCTGCATAAGGATTCCACGGGGCTCTCTGCGTTTCTCGGGTGTGCTCGCCTCCAGCTCGTGTGAGGCGGCTACGTTCAGCATAGCGTCGACCGCGCTAAATACGAGAAGAATGTCGGGGAAGACGACGGTGCTCCTCGCTGTCACTGTGTTGACCGTGACACGTAGTCACGTGATCGTACGCCGCAGGTGCGCGGTGCTGTCTGACGAGGCACTGGAACAATGCTGGATCACATCCGCGGGCTATGCAGTACTAGTAGTACTCACGGCGGCCACAGGCACGTCGAAGGAAGCATCACCACCCTGTTCACCTGTTGTACCACTCTGGGCGACGTTCGCAGATGAGAACAGTTCACAGGCGTTCTTACAGGAAGGTCGTAGTCTGCCGCCTGTCAATTGATACCCTAAAACAATCGAACAGGCATGAGCGCCGACAGTGAAGGGTAATATGGGTAGCCGGAGAAGTGGTCAGGTTGCAGGCTCTATCGCCAAAGAAGCTGAACGGTGTTCCTTCAATGGGGAGATGTGCAACGCGGACAACTCAAGACGACAGGAGGGTTCCACGTAAAGGTTAGGTTGTCGTCGAAGGTCGCATTGTAAATATTGAGACAGAAAGAACCAAGCGGCAACGCCGGTATGCTGGGCAGGCTGTTCTTATTCTCTTTATATATATATATATATATATATATATATATATATATATATATATATATATATATATATATATATATATATATATATATATACCAACCCATTAAGGGGAACCCTTTCTTCACGCACGCCGTCACGGACCCTCCCGCCACCGCGGCGACAATCTTGGACATCACGTGATAAGAACCGTATGTGGACATACACGGACAGTTGGTTTCGTTCTCAGTGTTGACAGTGGTTCTTCCTCTTTTTTACTTTCTTTCTTTTCTTTCTTTTTCTTTTTGTTCTTCTTTTCTCTTCCACCTTTTTCTTTTTTTTACCTTTTTTTAGTTCCCTCTCACTCTTGCAAACGTCTTTCAAGGCGAGAGGGACGCGGCAGCAACAAAGTTTGGAAGTTTATGTCTGTATAATTCATCCCCTACTGAAGAAAGGACCCCTCCCGAAACTGTTGGGAAATAAATATATTTATCCTTGTTGACAACGCTCCCGTTGGGCCATATATATATATATATATATATATATATATATATATATATAATATGTCGTTTTCTCTCGTGACAGACTGGTGGACGTGCTGGGTACTGTACTGCAACGTCATATGCTTGCTGGTCCTGAACTAGAAGCAACCACCGCCAGTGCACCATGGTCTGCTGATATCTGTCAAAGCAGTCATGCCTTCAAGGACGACCACCACAGTACGGCCTCTTGGCAAGTTCCGTGAGGACAATGTTTCGCACATCCACAACCCAAACCGAGCATGACCCATTCGCTAGCGTACCCTGTGTCATCAACACGCCTCGCACACCCAACCCATTTCATGGTGATGCTGGTGAGCATGTCGAAGACTGGCTTGACCATTTCGACCGGGTCGCTGCCATCACAACTGGGACAATTGCCTTAAGTCGAAGAACGTGTACATCTCCCTCTTAGACGCGGCAAGAGTGTGGTACGAGAACCACGAAACTTCATTTACAAGTTGGCAGAAATTCCATCGGCAGCTTCGTGAGGCATTCAGTAACCCCGAACAGAAAGAGAGAATGGAGCAGGCACTTTCTTCGTGATTTCGAATGCCGAACGAGAACGTCGTCATGTTTGTCAAAAAGATGTCGCGATTATTTCGACGGGCTCACCCCCCACATGCCAAAAGAAAAGAAGGTCCACCTTCTAATGCGAGGTGCAAAGGAGCTACTTTTCGCCCGCCTTGTGCGCAAACCCTCCTACGATTGTGTCGGAGTTCATACGTGAGGCCACAATAATGGAGCGCATGCTTCGGCAGCGGTTGTCGCAGTATGAGCGTCAGACGGCCATGTCCGCTGCGTTCTCGCTTGTACCAGGAGGTGACAACAGGGAGGTCCTCACTGAACTCATACGGCAATTTGTACGCGAGGAACTTCAGAAATCTCATGCAGCGTCCCCTCCCAATAGCGCTGCTTTTACGGACGTCGTTCGTAACGAAATAAGGCAGTTGGTTCACTCCTCACCACCATGGCATGTCGAACCTCCCACGCTTGCCTACGCGGATGCCCTACGCGTCTCTACGCCGTCGACGGCACATTTTGCTCATCCACCTGCTGGGACCCCCAGATGCTTTCCAAGTGCAGCCCATCACCTGCCTTCTCAGGCCAATTTTCTTCCTGGCCCTCGGAAGTCCACCGTCTGGCGTGCAACCGACAATCATCCTTTGTGCTACCATTATGGCGGAGTTGGACACATGTACCGCGACTGTTACTACCGACGAATAGGCCTACGCGTATTTCACCCAGATGCCCGTTGTCCTCAACATGGTGAGCGCCCGCCAGAAATTGCGGATTACTTGGAAGGTAGTCATCACCCTCCTGTCCCGCCGCGACGACAGTCACGGTCACTATCACCCTGTCCGTCCGCATCAACGCACAGCGCCCGACCCGCCTTTGGGTTCCCTGGTGTCAGTGGTGCAAGCCCACACCGGGAAAACTGAAAACAGTGACCTCGGGAGGTGAGGCCGCTGTCACGCGAATCGACAAATATCCTCCGCCGCTGCCTTACGACGTACCTTTAAAGCCTGTTTCCAAAACCTCCAACAGAACATCCACTGCCATTACCGTTTCCGTCGACTGTTATCCGGTGACTGCGCTTGTCGACACGGGAGCTGATTACTCGGTGATGAGAGCTTCATTCGCCACCCGTCTACACAAGGTGCTGGCAACGTGGGACGGCCCTCAACTAATCACCACTGGAGGACACCTTGTATCTCCTATAGGAAGGCGCACCGACAGGCTTGGGATTTGTGCATCGCCTTTTGTAGCGTCATTCCTTGTACTGCCCAATCGTTCTTGGCCGGTCATTTGGGCATGCATTTTCGGCCATAGTATGGAGCGATAATTATTCTGCATGTATTGTTCGTCAGTTTTGCTAACTGTGTTTCTTCAGATTTCCACATTCAGAACGAACTTCGTGGCGTGGCTTTATGCGTAATTGATGATTGCGTCACGTTGCCATCTCGCAGTAGTATCTTCGGGCTTGTTGAGTGTCCACGGGAGCACTCGATTCCGGGCATCGCCGAAAGTAACCGGACGTTTTTGCTTGATAGAGAAGTCGCCTTCGCTCGAAGTCTCGTTCAACTCCGAAATGGTCAGACTACGCTTTCAGTTATAAACTTCAGTGGCTGATACAGGCATTTTGCGAAACGCACAACCATAGCTTACTTAGAGGCATTGGATGATTTTGACGCCTTCCTGTTGATTACGGCGATCTCGACTGGGAATAGCTGCGATACTGACGTGACTAGTCGTCTCAATGTCGATCGCCAGTTAGAAAAACCTAAAAGGGCAAGGTTCCTCAATTTCCTCTCATCCTTTAGTGACTGTTTTGCCACTACTTAGAAAGTCCGGCAGACCATTCTAATGAAGCACCGAATTATCACTGATCCCAACGTCCAACACGTGCGCCAACATGCTTACAGCGTGTCGCAGAAGAAGCAGGACGCTATCCGTCATCAAGTAAAATAAATGCTCGACGACGTAATTCAACCATCGACAAGTCCTTGGGAGTTACCAGTTCTGGTTAAAAAGAAAATACGATTCTGCGTCGACTACCGCGAGCTGAACAAGATAACGAAAAAGTACGCAAGGACTACCGCGAACTGAACTAGATAACGAAACAAGACGTATATTTTTTTCCTCGTATTGATGACTCATTGGATCGCCTGCGACTCGCCCGTTACTTCTCTTCCATGGATCTTCGTAGCGGATATTGACGGATTGAAATAAATTAACGGGACCGAGAAAAAACAGCGTTCATTACACCGGATGGTCTCTATGAGTTTAAAGTTCTCCCTTTTGGCCTGTTCTCTGCTCCAGCCACATTTCCAAGAATCATGGACACAGTTTTATGTGAGCTCAAGAGGCACTCTTGTTTGTGTATTTAGAAGATGTCCTCGTTTCTTCTACGACTTTTGAACAGCACACTAAGTGGCTTGAGGCGGTTCTTCTGTCTATTCGCTCTGCCGGCCTCTTTCTGAAACCAGGAAACTGCTGTTTTGCATATTAGGAACACAAATTTCTTGGCCACATTGTCAGCCGCAGTGGTGTGCGCCCCGATCCTGAGATGGCTATGGCAGTTCCTTTGTTCCCGATATCGAGAACAAAGCATGATGTACGCCGATTTCTGGGCCTTTGTGCTTACTACCGCCACTTCGTGTCGACATTTTCGAAAATTGCTGACCCTCTACAACAACTTGTCAAGGATGACGTTGCCTTCGTCTGGGGCGCCAAACAATCCGATGCTTACCGTGACCTTCAACAACGCCTACGAACGTCACTGATCCTTAGTCACCTCGACACCGAAGCAGACACAGAAGTCCGCATCGACGCGAGTAACCTTGGCCTCGGAGCAATTCTCGTGCAATACCAAGATGGCTTGGAACGCGTCATCGCCTACGCTAGCCGCACGTTGTCATCTGCGGAGAAAAACTACTCAAAGACTTAAAAAGAATGTCTGGCGGTTGTATGGGCCAAAATGAAACTCAGGCCCTACTTGTACGTACGCCTTTTACAAATCAACAATGATCACCACCCTTTCTGCTGGCTAGCAAATCTGAAACATCCTTCGGGCCGTCTCGCAAGATGGAGCTTTTGGTTAAGAGAATTACATATAACGATGGTTTACAGGTCTGGCTAGAAACACACCGACGCTGATTGTATTTCCCGCGCGCCCGTCGAGGTCGCTGCAGAAGACAAAGATGAAGACTTCAGCTGTCTTGCTATTCTCGCATCATTAAACGTGGCTGAGCAGCAATGCGAAGACTTAGAATTACAACCACTGATCGAATACATTGAGGGACGTCGCCCGCAACCCACACGTCAGTTTGCGTGTGATTTGTCTTCTTTTTATCTACGCCAAGACATCCTCTACAAGCGCAACTTCCATCTAACGAAAACTGTTTACCTCCTCATCGTTCCTGCTGCTCTCCGCGATGATATTTTGCGTGCTTGTCACGACGAGCTATCGTCAGGGCATCTTGGCTTCGCGTCTACTCTGGCGTGGATCAAGGACAAATACTACTGGCGGAAACTTACGAAAACTGTCCGGTAGTACGTCAAGACATGCACAGCACAGCCTGCCAGCGCCGCAAAAATCCGACAACTAAACCAGCCGGTCTGCCTCAGCTTTACGACACCCTCACGCACCTCTTGAAAAGGTCGGGATGGACTTACTCGGCCCATTTTTGAATATACGGCTGGTGACCGCTCGATTGTGGTTGCCACCGACTACTTGACCAGATATTGCAAAACACAAGCCACCCAGCGAGCTACTTCTTCTGAGTTGGCTGACTTTTTAATCGAGAACATCGTTCTCCGCCATGGTTCTCCCACTGTCGTCATCACATATCATGACACTGCTTTTACGGCAATGTTGCTCCGAGAGATTCTGTTGCTGAGTGGCACGACGCACCGAACAAAAACTGCATACAACCCGCAGACTAACGGCTTAACCGAACGCCTTAACAAAACGAAGCCGATATGCTTTTGATGTACGCCACCAAGGATCAGAAGAATTGGGATCAGATAGTCTCGTATATAACATTCGCCTACAATACGGTGCTGCACGAAACCACCGGCGTTGCTCCTCTTCATCCGTGTTACGGCCGCGACGTCACCTCAATGCTTAACATAATGCTGCAACCAACTCTGCCGGACAGGATTACCCCGGACGCAGATGCATATGTTCAGCGTGCCAAAGACTCACAGCAGCTTGCGCACTTTCACATTTTATCGAGGCATAATCAAGATGCTCGTCGGTACAACACCCACCACAAAGCAGTAATATGCGAACCCGTTGACCCAGTCTAGGTTTGGACTCCTATACATCAACGCGGACGCTCAGAAAATTTTTTAAGTCGGTACTTTGGACCCTACCGAGTTCTTCGTCACCTCAGGGAAGTGAACTACGTAGTTGTCCCAGTAGGCACGTCGCACCATTCTCGTAAACCATGCTCCTCAGAAGTGGTTCACATCTCCAGGGTTAAGCCGTACTATTTGCGTTGACTGTGAGTCAAGAACTTTGGGGTGTAGCACTTGCCTTCAAGACAGTTGTACATTTCTTTCTCGCTTCTTTTCTTTTTTAATCTCGTATTTTTTCTTTTTATTGGGCACAGACATTTTGACTACCTTTCGTTGTTTTCCAGAGCTGCGGCATGCATCCGATGCTTCTTCTTTTTTTTGGGGGGGGGGGGGGGGGGGGAAGAGGGTAGTAGGGTAATGCCACGCTGTGTTGGCGGCAGAAGAGGAGAGTGAAGAAGTGAATACCTGCTGAGTGAACAGTCGTGCACTTAAAGTTCCTGTCTATCGCTTCCTCTCGCGACAATATATATATATATATATAGATATATATATATATATATATATATATATATATATATATATATATAATATATATATTATATATATATATACATATATATATATATATATATATATATATATATATATATATATATATCATCAGCCTGACTACGTCCACTGCAGGACAAAGGCCTCTCCCATGTTCCGCCAGTTAACCCGGTCCTGTGCTTGCTGCTGCCAATTTACACCCGCAAACTTCTTAATCTCATCTGCCCACCTAACCTTCTGTCTCCCCCTAACCCGCTTCCCTTCTCTGGGAATCCAGTCAGTTACCCTTAATGACCAGCGGTTATCCTGTCTACGCGCTACATGCCCTGCCCATGTCCATTTCTTCTTCTTGATTTCAGCTATGATATCCTTAACCCCCGTTTGTTCCCTAATCCACTCTGCTCTCTTCTTGTCTCCTAAGGTTACACCTACCATTTTTCTTTCCATTGCTCGCTGCGTCGTCCTCAATTCAAGCTGAACCCTCTTTGTAAGTCTCCAGGTTTCTGCTCCGTAGCTAAGTACCGGCAAGATACAGCTGTTATATACCTTCCTCTTGAGGGATAGTGGCAATCTACCTGTCATAATTTGAAAGTGCTTGCCGATTGTGCTCCCTCCCATTCTTATTCTTCTAGTTACTTCAATCTCATGGTTCGGCTCTGCGGTTATTACCTGCCCCTAAGTAGACATAGTCTTTTACAACTTCAATTGCACTATTACCTATCTCGAAGCGCTGCTCCTTGGCGAGGTTGTACATTACTTTCGTTTTCTGCAGATTAACTTTAAGACCCACCTTTCTGCTCTCCTTGTCTAACTCCGTAATCATGAGTTGCAATTCGTCCCCCGAGTTACTCAGCAATGCAATGTCATCGGTGAAGCGCAGGTTACTAAGGTATTCTCCATTGACTCTTATCCCTAACTGTTCCCAATCTAGGCTTCTGAAAACCTCCTGTAAGCACGCGGTAAATGGCATTGGGGAAATTGTGTCCCCCTGCCTTACACCCTTCTTGATTGGTATTCTGTTGCTTTCTTTATGAAGCACTATGGTAGCAGTTGATCCCCTGTAGATGTCTTCCAGAATGTTTATATATATTTCATCTACGCCCTGATTCCGCAGTGTCTGCATGACGGCTGATATTTCTACTGAATCAAACGCCTTCTCGTAATCTGTGAAGGCTATGTATAGTGGTTGGTTATACTCTGAGCATTTCTCTATTACCTGATTGATAGTATGAATGTGGTCAATTGTTGAGTAGCCTGTTCGAAATCCTGCTTGTTCCTTTGGTTGATTGAATTCTAATGTTTTCTTTCCTCTGTTAGCAATTACCTTTGTAAATAGCTTGTATACTACAGAGAGCAAGCTGATCGGCCTGTAATTCTTCAAGTCCTTGTCATCTCCTTTCTTATGTATTAAGATGATGTTAGCGTTCTTCCAAGACTCTGGTACTCTTCCTGCCAGGAGACACCTCGTAAACAGAGTGGCTAGTTTTTCTAACACAATCTGTCCTCCATCTTTCAGCAGATCTGATGTTACCTGATCCTCACCAGCAGCTTTGCCCCTTTGCATGCTCTCCAAAGCTTTTCTGACTTCTTCTATCATTACTGGTGGGGTGTTCTCTGGGTTACTGCTAGTTCTTATAGTATTAAGGTCGTGGTTGTCTCGGCTACTGTACAGATCTCTGTAAAACTCCTCCGCTATTTTAACTATCCTATCCATATTGGTAGTTATTTTGCCTTCTTTGTCCCTTAGTGCATACATCCGACTTTTGCCTATCCCAAGTTTCCTCTTCAATGCTTTGACACTTCCTCCGTTTTTCAGAGCGTGTTCAATTCTCTCCATGTTATACCTTCTACATCGCATACCTTACGTCTATTAATCAACTTCGAAAGCTCTGCCAGTTCTATTTTGTCTGTTGTACTTGACACTTTCATGATTTGACGCTTCTTAATTAGGTTCTTCGTTTTCTGAGAAAGCTTGCCAGTGTACTGTCTAACTACCCTGCCTCCAACTTCCGCTGCACACTCCGTAATGATACTCGTCAGATTATCATTCATTGTATCGACGCTAAGGTTGGTTTCCTCACTAAGAGCAGAGTACCTATTCTGCAGCGACACTCTGAATTCCTGTACTTTCCCTCTCAGTGCTAGCTGATTGATTGGCTTCTTGCGTATCAGTTTCTGTCGTTCCTTCTTCAAGTCTAGGCGAATTCGAGACCGTACCATTCTATGGTCACTGCATCGTATCTTGCCAATCACTTCCACATCCTGCACGATTGCAGGGTGCGCACTCATTATAAAGTCTATTTCGTTCTTATTTTCGCCATTGGGGCTTCTCCATGTCCACTTGCGGTTTTCTCGTTTTCGGTAGAAGGTATTCAAAATCCGTAAATTATTGCGTTCTGCGAATTCTACTAGTAGCTCTCCTCTGGGGTTTCTAGTACCGATGCCATAATCTCCTACTGCCTGGTCTCCAGCCTGCTTCTTCCCTACCTTTGTATTAAAGTCGCCCATCACTATAGTATACTGTGTTTTTACCTTACTCATTGCCGATTCCACGTCTTCATAGAAGCTTTCAACTGAAGCGTCATCATGGCTGGATGTAGGCGCGTAAGCCTGTACTACCTTCATCTTGTATCTTTTATTCAGTTTAATTACGATACCTACCACCCTTTCATTAATGCTATAGTATTCCTCTATGTTGCCAGCTATGTTTCTGTGAATTAGAAACCCCACTCCCAGTTCTCTTCTGTCTGCCAAGCCTCTGTAGCAAAGGACGTGCCCATTCTGTAGCACCGTATAGGCCTCATCTGTCCTCCTAACCTCACTGAGCCCTATTATATCCCATTTAACACCGTCTAGCTCCTCAAATAGTACAGCTAGACTTCCCTCACTAGATAAGGTTCTAGCGTTAAACGTTGCCAAGTTCAGGTTCCAATGGCGGCCTGTCCGGATCCAGAGATTCTTAGCACCCTCTGCTGCGTTGCAGATCTGACCGCCGCCGTGGTCAGTTGCTTCGCAGCTGCTGGGGACTGAGGGCCGTGAGTTATTTGACGTAAGCATGTGGGAGGTAGTGGCCAGATACTGCACCAGGGTTGCCAATCCTTCTCTGGTGAGGGAGTGCGTTCTCGGCGGTGTTTGCCGGTGAGGCCGCACCCCAGGCCTCTTAACGCAGTTCCATCAACACGCGGTTTTTTTTAATCCGATTGGGAACTGCGCGGTACCGCGATTTGAACCACGGACCTCTTGCATGCGAGGCGGATGCTCTAACCACTACGCCATCGCCGCGTCGTTTACCCTCCCATGCGCCATCGCCGCGTGGGAGGGTAAACACCAACAATTATTTAGTTGAACCGCTCGAACATAACTTTGCAAACTTCACCATCTTGTCCTACCATCCGTCAGCTCGTTTCGATCCTTCCCAGCATTGCGAACATTTCAAGTAATTGCTCGGAGCATAGCACGTACCATAGCGACAGTTAGGAAAAAGAAATTTGTCTTGGCAGTGTGTCTATGGAAATGGTCAGCTTCAACAGAAGCCCCACTATAATGTCTTGAATTTTCCCGATCTGTCTAGGCGTTAGGCTGTCGTGATGACGTCTTTGGCATAGAGGTTAAGGACACGCCCTGAGCACCTTTTTTATTTTTTTTTCCTTCGTTGCACGCGACTTTGAGGGGCGGTTCGAGTAACTGTATACGCTCCCTACGGGAGCAGAGTGGCAGATAGATCCACCATTTTGCCTGGTTATCAACCACAGTTACGTGGCAAGTCGCACTATTTTTTTCACAGGCGACTTGCTTAAGCCTGTCGCCGAGCGAGGAAGCGTGTCACTGATCGCCAGTCGATGTGCCTGGCGTGACAACGACCAGAAAGAAAAGAAGAAACACCTATTTTCAGGACTGTGCTACGGTACCTCAAAAGCAATTTCGGGGGGCGAAGCTCCTAAATGCGTGGGTCTGTCTATCCCTTGTATGTATATGCATGACCCCCTATAGTTTCATCTTTGCAAACTGCCCACTACTTCGTCCTTGCAAACATCCCACTACACCCCATCACTAATCCACCATTTCACGAGCCATAAAGCCATAAAAATGAACTGGAAACAGAAGTGATGTACAGGTGCCACTTACAAATAATAAAATTTCTTGAATATACACAGTGTCTTCTTTGATGATTTAGTGGGCGATATATATACATATATATATATATATATATATATATATATATATATACCAAAACTTTTGGAAGCCGGAAGCCCCTTCTGCACGAGTATGGTGTTCCTGCTGCTTCCTCGTAGTCAGTGCGATCAAATTTTCCCAAATAGGCAGTCAGAAGACCACCGCGGTGCAGTATCGTTTTGTCAGTGCAACGTAGGCAGCACTAAAAAAGTATTCTATGTCCTTGCGCGTATTCACCAGCCAAGCTTGTCAACAAGACATGTGTCATCTCTTCTTCTAAAACAGTGAAATAAAAAACCTGAAGCTGGATAAAATTTCAATGTAGCCTTAAACTATTTCAGTTTGAAAACAATGGAAAATAAATTTGGATTATTTCTTCTGTTGCGTTCTCACAAAATGTAGCATTAAATTTAAAATAGAAAATTAGTGAGATCCTGCCAGTTTGTATAAAACTAAGTCACTAGATTCATTAGGTGATCACCAGGTGTACAATTCAGAAAACAAACTACCAGATCCCACGTACAGCGGAATTCAATGCTACACGAAGCACGCATGACGAAGGATATGATATGACACTTTGAAATCAGCAGAATGTTATGAGGTGAACGTAAATTATGCCTTACAAGACTTCTATGTGATGATTATTATGTTTGGGCGTATCATTTACTTTCGTCGTCTATTCTTGTCCCATGATACCAAATTTCGTATATGTGGAGCTAGCCAAAAGGCCGCGAGCATGTAGCCATGTTTTACGTCACACAATCGTGATTATCAAGTTTTGACGTGTAATTCACCATCGTCGTCCGTTCACGTCACGTGATACCAAAGTTGGTGTATTTGGAGCTAGCAGAATGGCCGCGAACGTGCTATTAGCGTAGCATGTAGTGTTGTTTTACATGACACGCAAATCATAATTATCATGTATAGACGTGTCATTCACATTCTTCGTCTATTCACGTGATGTATTACCAAATTTGGTAAGTGGGAAGCTAGCGAAACAGCCGCGAGCACATCATGAACGTGGCATGCAGTCATGTTCTTAAATGACATGTATCTTATGATAATGACGTTTGCATCAGTCATATAGCTTCGTCATTCTTTCACGTCCCGTAATATCGAATTTGGTATGTGTGAAATTAGCAAAACGACCACAAAAGCACCATGAGCATAGCATGGTAGTCATGTTTTTCATGACAAGTATGTCATGATTATTATGTTTGGACGTGTCATTTACCTTCGTCGTCTGTTCGCGTCACGTGAAGCGAAATTTGCTATGTGAAGCTGGTGAAACGGCCGCGAGCGCATCATGAGTGCAGCATGTAGTCATGCTCTTCTTTGACACGCATGCTCTGCCGCGATAGTCTTGCGGCTAAGGCGCTGGGCTGCTGACTTGGAGGTTACGGGAACAAATTCCGGCTGTGACCGCTGCACTTTCGGCCGAAGCGAAAATGCTGTATGTCCGTGTGCTCACATTTGGGTGCACGTTAGAAATCTGCGGTTGGTCAAAATTTCCCGAGCCCTCCACTACGGCGTCTCTCATAGTCATATGGTGGTTTTGAGACGTTAACCCCACATATAAATTACAAGACACGCGTTTCATACATCTTTGAATGATGGTAATATACCTTCGTACTGCAGTGACGTCAGGTAACACCAAGTTTGGTATATGCGAAGCTAGAGAAACGACAGCCAGTGCTCCATGAGAGTGGCATATAATCATGACTTACATCACGTCCTGTCGAGGTTTCAACGTTAGGGTCTGTCACATATGTTCGCCATGCAGTCATTTCATATCATAACAGTTTTGCAATATGTGGCGTGAACGAAACCACCGCAAGAGCAGCAAAACCATGGAACTTATATCTTGACATACATGACATACATGTAATGATTTTCATGTTATGAATGGTCACTTACGCTCGTCGTACAATCATGTTACGTCATACCGATTTTGGTATTGATACCATTAACGTAACGGCCAAGCGAGCTGAAAGTCGCAGGCGGCTAGATAGATAGATGCGTCTCTCATTATCATATGGTGCTTTTGGGACGTTAAACCCCACAATTTAATCAATTAGATAGATAGATAGATAGATAGATAGATAGATAGATAGATAGATAGATAGGTGAATAGATAGATAGATAGATAGATAGATAGATAGATAGATAGATAGATAGATAGATAGATAGATAGATAGATAGATTCGCTGAAAGTCGCCGAAGTTTGCTAAAACTCTTACACATTTAAAAACAAATAAACGTCGTCACATAGAAGCACAATCGGTTTGTTTCGTTGCCTAATTCTTATCATGTTTACCTGCCACAAATCTATCAAGAAGTTATGAGAAAATCACAGTGGTTGTTTTCGGCCAGTAGTTGTCCACAACCACTGGCGTCCCCAAACAATGTCGTGGGAAATGCAAACATAAACAGATGAAATAAAAATATCTAAGACAGAACGAGGTTCGTCTCCCGCTAATCTGTTTGGCCGCTCAACGTTCAACGAAAACGCCACGCCGGTGCGGTGAATATTGTTCCTTCACAAGAACATACTATACAGGCATCATGTCGGTAAGCGACGACGTGAACAGGTGTTGACATTACCCAGGAGACTTAAAAATGGTTGATTTATATGTGGGGCTTAACATCCGAAAACCACCATAGGATCTTGAGCGACGCCGTGGTGGAGGGCTCTGGAAATTTCTACCACTTGGGGTTATTAACGTGCACCTAAATCTTAGCACATGGGCCTACAGCATTACCGCCTCCATCGGGAAAGCAGCCGCTACAGCCGGGATTCCATGCTGCGACCTGCGGGCCATCAGCCGAGTACTTTATCCACTGGACCACCGCGGTGCGTCAAGATACCTAACAAAGCACTAGAAATGCCGCTCTTCCAGCTTTTGCTCTGTCTATTATGCGTGGGCCTGTTTTTTGTATTGTTTTTTTAGATGCAGAGAATGTTTCGCTTAGGAATATTCTACTTCACTATACTCGGAAGAATGTCACACGTGATTCGTACGCCCTCACACTACGCATACGCTACTTTCCTCCTTCCTTCTGTCCAACAGTTGCAGTCACTTTCCCCTCTTTTCTCCAACCACCTGCTTGCGCTCGCTCGCCCAATGAGCATGGGCGTCCCATCCACTCTCTCCTCTCTTATGCTCCTCCTCTCCTGCCTCACAAAGACGACGCACGCAGCATCTGCTTGCGAGTTTCCTGACCAGAAAAACATGATTGCGCTTGCTGCACAACCACTATGCTCCTCATTACCCGTTGGTCCCCTTCGGGGAAATGCCTTTATTATTAAAATGCGAGGCAGCTCTTCGACTCACGTATGTAACGCCGTACATGCATGCATCCGTACGAACGCGCCACGCCGTATTCTACTTGCCGCCGGTGTTGTAGTGGCGACAAGTAGGTCACGCTGCAAGCGTGCGTGGACGTCAGTCTCCCCTCAGTGCTTCCCTTGCAGGTTCATGCTGACGTCACTCCCACACCCACCGCACGCTCACCGCAGCGTGCGCAGCTGCCGGTTCCTCCGTTTGCTCACAACACAATTTTTCTTTCTTCACCCTCTCCACTGCCAGCAACGCTCGACCGCACGTCGAGTTCAACTCGTTTATCTGCGATGAAACGCGTAACCCAAACCGCCAGCCGTGTCCTTATGTTTCAAGAAAACGTTTGCTCGGGTAAACGCTGCACCGAGTTGCGCTTGAAACCGTTTTTCCAGCACCCGCGTCGACGCCCGTTTCAGCCGGGTAACGGCGTGCGCACCGCTGCTCTTTCGCTTCTCATCATGGTTGCCTTCGGGCATATGGTCCATATTCATTTTCCTTTTGGCAGTGTTGGTAAAAACTAATGTACTTGGGGGCAAAAGGCAAAGCTTGAAAAAGTACGGTGGTAACGTTCATATTTGTTTATGCATCTCAGTGTTTCGTTGGCATTTTCCCGCTAGAGTATCCATGCGCTTCTCTCGCTTCAAGACGACATATTTGAAAAAGAAGTTGACTAAACTGAAGACATTGTGTACCGATCTATCTGAAGCAGACGCGACCCGAAACGGTCGGCCACAAAACGAGCTATAGGGATGACGAGGAAGAAGATTAAAGAGGAGGAGGAATAAACTTTATTCTAAGTAACCAGCAGGTTTAGGTGGCCGGGCCTAAGCCTCCAATGAGGGGACGTCAAGGGCTGGCCTCTGCGCGGCCTCACGGGCGCACTGGGTCGCCCAGGTTTGGTCGTAAAGAGCGGGGCTCCCCAGAGCTTCATGGAGCTTCGACGAAAAGACGATTAAGAGGAGAAGCTTTTTTGAAGGCCTTCAGTATATGCGAGTATTAAAAAAACTTCAGCATATCCGCAGACTGAATGATGATGAGTGGGGCGAAGTGTCCATCAGTCCGTCCATGTTTCCATCTGTCCATTCGTTCTTGCTTCCGTCCGTCCGTGCGGGCGTCTATTCATCCAATCGTTCTTGTTTTCGTCCGTGCGTCCATGCATCCGTGCGTCCATCCGTCCGTCCAACCACTCGTTCGTCAGTGAGTCCTTCCGAGCGTCCATCCGTGCATCCGCCCCTGCGTTTGTTCATGCATCCCTCCGTGCCTCCGTTCATGTGTGCGTCCATTCGTCCATGCGCCCATCCATCTGTCTACACGTCCATCCTTCCGTCGGTGCGTTGGTCCGTGCATATGTCTGTCCATCTGTCTGTCTGTCTGTCTGTCTGTCTGTCTGTCTGTCTGTTTGTCTGTCTGTCTGTCTGTCTGTCTGTGCATCCGCCCATCTAGTGAGCACTAAGCACCGACATCCAGCAGATCTTTCAAAGACTAGACGAGAACTGGCTACCCAGCTACTACTACTACTACTACTAATACTAATACTACTATTACTACTACTATTACTACTGCTACTACTACTACTACTACTACTACATGCATCACGGGCGCACAACCCACGGCACAAGAAGCTTCAGCTTTAAACGACACAGTTGGCCCACCAGATCAGTGCACCTTTAGCCTAGAAGAATCACTCGCTTCTCAATCCTAGTCACCACCGCTAGAGCCACGCGAAAATGGCCAGCACCGAAGGAAGCTAAGGGATGGTGTTAGTCTTGACGCAAGGCTTTACTACATGGCTTATTCACTTTCCATTTTGACTTATTTTACGAGCTCATTCAAGAATAAACAAAATGTTCTAATTTATAAAACACAAATCGAAATTTTACTCCTCAGCTGCCATCATCATCATCATCATCATCCTCATCATCATCATCATCATCATCATCATCATCATCATCATCATCGGCCACACTGCGCCCACTGCAGGGCAAAGGCCTCTCCTATCATCCGCCCATCAATCCGTTCTTGTCTTTTACGTTGCCACGTTATACCCGGCCGCAAGCTTTTTAATTTCATAGGTCCACCTAACTTTGTGTCTACCCTTTTTGCGTTTGCTTTCTCTAGGAATTCAGTCAGTTACCCTTAATTACCATCGGTTATCCTGCGTACGTGCTACGTGTCCGTCCCATGTGCATTTATTTGCTTGATTTCAACTATGGTATCCTCAACCCCAGTTTTCTTCGCTGGCCCACTCTGTTCTCTTCTTGTCTCTTAGGCTTACACCTGTCATTTTCCTTACTATCGCTCGCTGCGTCACCCTCAATTTAAGCTGAACCCTCTTTGTAAGCCTCCAGGTTTCTTCTCCTTAGGCAAGCACTGGCAAGATGCAGCTGTTATATACCTTCCTCCTGAGGGATAGTGGCAATCTACTAGTCGTGATTTAACAGTGCTTGCCAAACCTGCTCCACCCCATTCTTATTCTTCTAGTTACTTAAATTTCGTGGTTCGGCTCGACAGTTATTATCTGTTCTAAGTAGACATATTCCTTCACAACTTTCAGCGTCTCTCCACGTATAACGAATTGTTGTTTTTGGCCAAGATTGTTGAACATCACTTTAGTATTTTGCATTATCATATTCAGACCTGCTTTTATGCTTTGCTTGTCCAGTTCAGTAATCATTAACTGTAATTCGTCCCTCGAGCTAGTCAACTACAAAATGCCATCGGTGAAGCGCAGGTTACTAAGGTACTCTCCAGTAACTCTTATCCCTAACTCTTCCCAGTCCAGGGTCCCGATTACCTCCTGTTAAGACGCGGTAAATTGCATTGGAGAGATCGTGTCTTGATTTCTTACACGCTTCATTAAGGGGGTTTTTTCGCTTTTTTTATGGAGAACTATGGTGGCTGTGGATTCTCTGTAGATTTCTTCCACTATGTTTATGTAGGGTTCATTGATGCTCTGTTTCCGTAGTGCCTGTCACTGCTGATGTCTCAACTAAGTCAAACGCCTTCTCGTAGTGCATCAAAGCTATGTACAGGAGTTGGTTGTAATCAGCGCATTTCTCTATTACCTGATTGATAATATAAATATGGTCTTCTGTGGAGTAGCCGGTACGTAATTCTGCTTAGTTCTTTGGCTGATTGAACTGTAATATCGTCCTAATTCTATTACATATTGTTATTGTGAGTAGTTTGAAGAGAACGAAGAGTAAACTGATTTACCTGTAAATTTTCAAGTCCTTGACGTCTCTTTTCGTATTGATTAAGATGACCTTGGCGTTCTTCAAAGATTCTGGTATCCTTCACTTAAGGGACACTTTGTATGTAAAGTGGCTAATTTTAAGTGCGAATGCACTTTATAAGTGACCCTGAATCCACCGTCCACTGTGCGCCTCCTCCTCTCCCCTAGCAACGGCGCGAGGAGCTGAGAGGAGCGTCTGTACCAACGGCACAGCGACGTCACTCAAGAGACAGTGGGATTGGACGTGTTGGTATAACATCATAAAAGGTGCTTACCAGCGCAAATGACAGGGCAGGCTGTCTCGTCTCTTCTCCTGTCCCCTCCTGTCCTGTCGTTTGCGCTGGTAAGCAACCTTTATGACGTCACACACCACGTGATTGCGCGCACTCCGCCCTCCACTCCGTGGTTGTGTGGGCTCGCGCAGCCACGACTTGCTCGAGATTGGCAAGTCGTCATAGGTATGGATTCATCGCAGGCATCAACCTCGATTGCGATACCCCCAAGAACGGATACAACGCAATCGAATGCGAGCATTGCACACGTCGTTGTAGATGTCGCGGCGGTTGAAGACAAAGCAGCGCAGCGAAGGGCCCGTGATGCCGAGCGCAAGTGGGTGAAGTGGGCCGCGGGCATAAACATCATTGTAGTGCGAATTTACTCTCGCATATACGCGTAAACTCACCAAGAATTCCAGAGAGGGTTTAATGGTTCCTGGGAACCTCAATATGTTCACACGGGGGAGTTTACGATAACTCACTGCGAATGCCAACGGATTTTAACTTTACTCCCCCTTAACCATGTTCACCCTCGGGGAAATGCTTGGGAGTTTTTTTCTAACACATTTTCTCCGCCATCTTTCAGGAGGTCCTTTGTTACCATATCCTCACCAGCAGCTTTGACTCTTTGCATTCCCTCTAAGGCTTTCCTTACTTTCCCCGTCGTTACTGCAAGGATGTCGAATTCTCTTGGAATAATATAGTTTCTCACAATACCATCCTGTTTCTCTTGACTTCTGTACAGCTTTCTGTCAAACCCCTTCACCATCTCGATTATCCTATTCATATTGGTTATTGCATTGTCTTCCTTGTTTCGCAATGCATACATCCGATTTTTGCTTATGCACAAGTCGGCCTTCCCAGCTTTTAAGCTTCTGCCTGTTTTACAGCCTGTTCAATTCCTTACATAATTTACCTCCTGATGTCGATTACTTTACGCCTATTGATTGTGCTAGAAAGCTCAAAGAGCTCTATTTTGTTGGTTACATTTCAGGCTTTCATCATTTGTCGCCTCTTAATTAGGATTTTTCGTCTTCTGAGATAGTTTGCCAGTTTGCCGTCTAGTGACTAATCCTCGAAATTCAATTGCACGCTCTTTGATCATACTAGTAAGATTAGCGTTCATTGCAGTGCCCCACCACGGTGGTATAGTGGCTGAGGTACTGGGCTGCTGGCCCGCAGGTCGCGGGATCGAATCCCAGCTGCGACGGCAGCATTTCAGATGAAGGCGGTAAGGCCCGTGTACTCAGATTTGGGTGCACGTTAAAAACACGCAGGTGGTCGAAATTTCCGGCGCCTTCCACTACGGCATCTCTACTTATCATATGGTTGTTTTGGGACGTTAAACTCCACATATCCATCAATAATTGTGTCAACGCTAACGTCGGTTGTCCCTTTTAGTGCCTTGAATCAATTCTCAAGCAAAACCCTGAATTCGTATATTTTTTCTCTCACCACCTGTTCATTATTTGACTTCTTGCGTATCAGTTTTTGTCAGTTGTTTTTTAAATCTAGGTGAATACGAGTTCTTACCGTTCCATCGTCACTGCATCTAATCTTGTCAACTACTTATACATCCTGTACAATACCTGAGTGTGCACACAGAATGAAGTCAATTTCGTTTTAATTATGCCATTAGGACTTCGCCACGTCCATTTACGATTAGCCTGTTTTCTTAAGAAGGTATTTAAAATTTGTAAAGTATTACGTTCTGCGAACTCTACTAATTCCCCTCTGGCACTTCTAGAGTTGATGCCAGATTCCCTCACTGCATGATCACCGGCCTGTTTTTTGCCTACTTTGGCATTAAAGTCACCCATTAGAATACTATATTGTGCCTTTACTTTATTATTGGCTGACTCTACGTCTTCATAAAATCGTCCAACCAAATGCTCATCATGGCTTGATGTAGGCGCGTAGACCTGTACCACCTTCATCTTGTACCTTTTGTAAACTTAATTATGATATTTGTCACCCTCTCACTGATGCTATAGTATTCTTCTAAATTACCAGCGATATTCTTGTGTATGAGATACACCACTCCTAGTTCTTTTCGGTCAACTAATCCATGGCAGTATAGGACGTGTCCATTTTTCAGCACTGTAGAAGCCTCACGTGTCCTCCTAACTTCGCTGAGCCCTATTACACCCCATTTAACACCCTCTAATTCCTCGAATAGCAGAGCTACACTAGCCTCACTAAACAGCGTTCAAGTGTTGAAGGTAGCCAAGGTTGCAAAGGTGGCCTGTTCATACCCAGGGATTCTTAGCACGCTCCGCTGCGTCGCAGGTCTCACCGCCGCCTTGGACAGTTACTTCGCAGCCACTGGGGATTGATTGGCGTGAGTTAATTGACGAATGCATATCGGAGGTAATGGCCAGATACTGCACCAGGGAGGCCAATCATTCTCTGGTGAGGAAGTGCGTTACCGGCGGTGGTCACCGGTGCGGCCACACCCGAGACCTCTTTTTTTCATAATTTTTAACGATTCTTTCCTCACGCACTTTCACTAGGTATGCAATTAGGAGTGGTTCGACATCTCTATTTGAACCAAATTTTGTCACGGCATGGTCGGCTGCTGCGCCTAAGTAGATGATCTGTTGCACATTACTAGCAACGTGGAAAACCACCTGATCACCAATGAGCTCCCAACTTCACCTGGCTTGTACATCGCCTCACCTTTTTCGTAAAATATCTGAAAATCTAATTTACCTATTAAAACAAAAACACCCTGTGTGGTTTCTGACCTTGTGAGCTTATGCCGGATTAATGTCTTAAATGACTCTCCTTCTCACGCGTTTGTTCTTTTCTAACTTCTTCTCACGCTCGATATTGACATTGTTGGTTTCAAAGTGTCCGCAATGTCGGAGTTTTACTAATCCCCAGTAGTCGCACCCTACTTTGACGTTTCCTCTAAACTGACGATTTGCACTCAACTGTTTTCCAACTAATCGGCTACTTTTATGCGATTGTTACGTTGAGCGTATACGTCGTGGGCGGTTGGAATGCATGAAAACTAAACTAAAAAATTTTCTAGCTGCTAAAGATTAGACAAGTCCTGGCCTGAAGACTGTATCCTATTTTGCTGATATTTTGCAGTAGTAAGTTTTAAAAGAAGAACACTCTGGTAAATCGACAAAGAAGAAGACATTGGCCCTTACACGGGAGCCAGCTATACGTATTAGTAATTACGTCAACGGTTAGCCTAATAACGTATAATAAAGGAGAGGAGGTAAGGAGTGAAATATTTCTAGTTCTTGAAAGTGGCAGAAGGAAAAACAGTTCGAACGAAAGCAGTGTTGTCTCCGCATCACTCACTACAAATCGTCAGCTTGAATTCCTAGAATCCGATGACGCTAGGCTTCTACTGTCGCACAAAACAATAAGTCCTCAGCTGTGTACTGGGTTAAATAGATATACCGGGTTATATATATTTTATAATGATATACCACATCATATAATTTAGGCAAAATATTCATTTGAGCTATTTTGTTTACATGACCATACTGACAAAAATTATGGCAGGCTTCACTTTATTGTCAGTAGCAGAAAACCACAATTTCATATGTTTCAGTTAAAGTGGACTTGCTCAAAAAAAGGGATACAAATTGTACACCGTTCCTTTTGTTGAGTTTATACGCAATGCAAGGTAACGTACTCATGTGGAAACATCTTTCCGGCTGTGTTCAGAGTAAGTGCCCTGAGGTGTCTCTGATGCGTTAACACAGAAATGCGCATGCCAAACAGCAAGATTGATAGCGGAAGGCCAGGTCAGTCGTCCATGACAATCACCGGCCACGTGACCGAATTCGGTGGTGCACTCGCAAGCAGTTACCCCGTTTGCAAGCTGCTGTTCACTTGCTGTCCCACAGCAGAGCATTTGGAAAGTATGACCTACTTCCTTTTTCAGTATTACTTGTTCGCAGCATTCTCCGGTCTTGTAGCACCAGTATTCTTCCCTATGAAACCATCGACACAGGCGGAAGCCGACAAGCGCATCCTTTATACGCATTACGACTACGTGATCGGTAAGTGAAGTTGTGTTCTTCGGCTTTGACGGAGAATTCATAGCAGGATAAAACTTACGATTTGGGCGATTTGGTACGTGCTTAGCTGGGAAAAGGCAGCCCACAAACATATAAAGAACGAGGGCGCCGGAACACAGTTAACCAGATGATTGCCGAAGTTGCATCTGGTCAGTGCTGAGTTGAGCACTATTCCTGTGCTCTGCGTTTTCGCGTCCTCGTTCTTTTTTTTTTTGAGCTACCTTTCTCCAGCTAATTATTTATGACATTTGTTTCACCTTACACTTCATTAGCGCCTGTGTTTCAAAGCGCTGGATCAGTAATGTGGAGTGCTGTTCGTGAAATTGTACTAACGTCCTCTGCGTTCTAAGAAACACACGCGTACCATGCGTACTCAGGCTTACAAGTAACCGACACGCCCCCCGCTCACTCCTCCCTATCCCCCCTCCCCGACGTCACCCACGCAGATTTTTTTCGTGCTGCCTTGCATTCCTCGTTCGAAGCAGTGATATTAGGCTAAAATAGGTCATTGCACCAGAAATGTCAGCACTGTCGAGCAAACACTTCCGATTAAGCCGTGGCAATCGCACAAGCTGTCGTCTCACCGCTATCGGCAAAACTAAAGCTCAGGCTTAACCCTTTTGGCCCTGGCGCTGTCAATTGAAACCACCACACATTTCCCTGAGCATCTCGGAAACAAAACTAATACTGCTCATTCTTGAGGGAATAGTTCTTCAATGATCCCTCTTGTAATATACATTAACATTGCGGCACGATTGTGTAGGTAGCTGCCACAAACAAGCGTGAGCGAAGCCTTCGGTGAAGCCGAGGCGCGTAAGTTTAGGGGGGCAAGTGCGGCTTTCGGCGCGTTGTAACGACGCTTTCTATTAGTATTAGGCTGACAAGTAAAACTCTGGTTCCCATTTTGTGTACACAAATGATTATCAGAAAAAAATAAGCCATTTTTCTCATGTTTAATCACTGTGTTCTGATGACATTTGACGCCACGTTATTTAATCTGAATATACTTGTGCCATGGACCCAATTGTTCGTTAATGGTATTTTGAGGTCCCCACTACAAGAAAAACTCGCACAAGAATTGCATCCGACCAAAATAAAAAAAATACAGGGTTGAAAGAGTTAAAAAACAGAACGTAACGTTTTCACAGATTTTCCACTGTGAGCGGGCCGATCGTATCATCCTTCTGCGGGGCGGTGCATCGCTGCGCAGCTCCCCTAATCTGAGGCGTAGTACATACAGAAACGTTTGTGCTGGCTAAGTAGGATTGAGAGGTCGGCTGGTTGATAAAATAGCATGTTACCATATGGTGTAGTAGCGCAAATGTTACAGGGACACAGAGGACAAGGAAACACGTCACTCTCTACGTTGTATATGGCTTTCCATGATGCCACCCTTGCCTTGCAAACACGAACTTCTAGGACTGTGGCAAGGCAGCTCGGATCATTCTGGTTGAAGTTGTTAGAACATATAAAAAGGCCCGTTGTAATTGAAACGTAGTTGAGTAGGTTTGAGAGCTGGTCTAGTTAGTTAGATATTATTTAATAGATGGTGTAGTAGCCCCAATTTGACGGGAACACAGAAAACAAGAAAATGAGTAGCGAGTGCACGTGTTTTCTTGTCCTCTGTGTCCCCGTCGAATTTGCGCGACTACACCATATGTTAAAATTGTGTTGGCTAGTTGGAATGTACTGTGGCGCTATAAGGTTGAGGAGATAAAAACGTGGACTGCACAGAAGATTATGCTTGGCTAGCCTTTAGTGCCCTTTCCTTTCTGTGTCAGCCCCCTTCCCCTTTAGGTTTATTTCACCTAATGGAGCGGTTAAAAGCGCATGTGTAGCCAAGTGCTTTTCTGTCCTCAACTTTGCAACGCTACTTTTAACCTGCTACTCAAGCACACGCCTTCTGCTTTCTAACCTAAAGGTGTATGTGTGTGTGTGTGTGTGCGTGTGGGGGCTTGCAAAGCTACGTTGCCTGCTTGGCTACGGGATGTCACTTACCTAATCTGCGAGCATGAAGGGGGGATATCATGGCCCCTAAAAAATATAGGGCTGTATGCAAGTGTCCGCTCTGCGGGATTATTCCAGGAGAGTATTCGCAGAATGAGACATAGGTCTCGCATAGAAGCGACATTTGCCTCCTTCATTTCTATTTTTTTTTTCTTGGTCTTCAAGTTTCAGAAACAAACCACCATCAATCCTCCGTATATACTCTTAGTGGCCTGCGAAATAACTGTGGGCATGTGGTATGCGGTAAAAATGAGATGAAATTGCATCAGGCCGCCATTCGTCATTTGGGCGTCAGTTATGTGAAGACCTCGTGATGCACATGCGCATTCTTTTCGCGCTCGCAGCCGCGTGCTTACTCGCTGAACGTGAAGTAGTTGATTACATGTATTGTTTTCCGGTAAACATCGGATTCTCAACTTGATCTGTAACCCTACAATGTTTACTTCAGCAGATGGCCTGGATGGGGAAGGGGGAAGAGAGGGACGGTATTGCGCGCTAGCACGCTATTTAAAACGGTTGCATATCTTATTTTACCAACCAAGTCTTCGAAGAGCATTTGTTAACTTTTTTGCAGAGTTGTTTTCCAATCAATCCTGTAATGTGGCAGCACAGAAGAGGTCACTGGAAGCGAAGAGGGGTTTAGCCTAATCAGATGTTCAGTAAAGTCTGGTCATAAAAATAGCAAATTTTAAAATGATGGTGTTAAAAAGCGCGTTTCACAGAAATTCTGGCGTCAGTGTGGGCATCGTAGATTTCGAGCGAAAAATCATCTGTGTGACCTATAAATTGAGAATGATAAAAATGGAATAAAAATTTGCGGCTCAAAGTGAGCATTCAACCCACATCATCTGCCTGGCAAAGAGGTGTTCTAGCACAAATATACAATAATTGTTGAAAATGCTTTAGAAAAAAGATTGGCCCCGTATCAGCATGTTATACTGCAAATGTCATCCGAAGACAATAGTCTTCGTCTGGAAAGAGTGAACAAATTGTTTATTTTATCTGCCGCGCAAAAAAAAATGGTGAATGGTGTTCTGGAGGCGCTACGTTAGAGTGCCTCGAGCGTGCAGCGGAGGTGAACGAGCGCATCAAGTCACGTCACACGTGAGAATTGAGCGTTATCTGGCAGTTATCTTGAAAAACGAAGCACGCGGCGTGCGCTCCCGTCTCGAAGGTGATAATGTGTAGAACGCAAGGCGACAGGTAGAAGCCACCACCATGTCGTCTTAGCAAAGCGATAGAAACACTTGCCTTTTCGTGCAAGCAATACATTGTCAGCTCAGCGTGATAAATGGTGCGGTCCTTAGAATTGCTTATGTACGCCTTTTCTAGTAAAATCACATACAGAATATTGATGTGTTGTTATGGTGTCTCAGATATGCGCAGTAATTGCTTTTGATTGAGAATTGCACAAGTGCGAACGTCGAATCTTGAGCAGTAATGGTGTGCTCTGCGGATGGGGACGGCCGTTTGGGGTATTGTTAGGTGCCGTTCGGAGTATCGTTCAGACCTGACAAGCAGATAAATGTACAAATAGACATACAGATACAGACAGACAGACAGACGAAAATTGTTTTTCTTTGAAGGTCTCCAAGAAGGACTATCGTCTTTGAAAGCTTCACATGAATGTTATGGAGTCGAAGGAGTTTCCTTAACGCATCATACATTGCATCGCTGAAGCGTAGCCTCACGCTAAAATACTTAAATTGAGTAACGAGTGGCCAACTTATCACAAAGCACTTATACTTATTTAATAATCCTCAGCAGCAGAAGCATCAACAAAGTGAACAGCTGCGTAGGTTTGCGTGCTACCCTTAGGTGTACCAAACCTTCAATGAAGGACGTTGAGATAGGAAGCTAGCGAATTCAGTTTTTTTTTATTGCAGTGTATGTGGCATAGAAATCAATGAAATATGGATTAGTCCAAATAAAGGATGCCGCTGTGGCATCGATGTCTATTGAAGAAGTTACACAAAAGTCATATTGTGAAGTCTCGCTTGTACGATCGTCGGTTCATCGAATGTTTCACATTGGTGAACTTGTGGACATTCGCTGGTGCTTATCTTAAACATTCCGTTCAAAAAGTGTTCACCTACACAAAACTTTGTATGATGAATACTGTAGTGAAACGCCCTTTATCGGCCGGCCAGGACACATTTATTAGATGATTTCAATGAAGTTTCGCACTCCATCACGCTCGCGTAGACCATGCCTGCCGCCACACTTTGTTGCTAGCGTATTCATTGCTTAACCCATGCATTGAACCTGACCTTTTGCTTGTTTTCCTTACCAACATGCAATAACTGTTCCTCGGTTCCATAAAGTCCAAATTGTGTAACCTTTTTTATATCCAACTTCTGCCAATTCACTCAATAGCTTTGAAGTCTGCTGATGGGTTGACTTTGAGAAGCAATGAATTCTTCTATTTTTATACTTGATGTGGATTTCCTGTACATAACGTCGTCTAGTGCCTACTTAACCGCATTAACGTCTGTGTTGATCGCTGTCCCATTCCCGCCGCGGTGGTCTAGTGGTTAAGATACTCGTCTGCTGACCCGCAGGTCGCGGGATCGAATCCCTGCTGCGGCGGCTGCATTTCCGATGGAGGCGGAAATGTTGTAGGCCCGTGTGCTCAGATTTCGGTGCATGGTAAAGAACCCCAGGTGGACGAAATCTCCGGAGCCCTCCACCATAGACGGTGTCTCTCGTAATCATATGGGGGTTTTGGGACGTTAAACCTCAAATATCAATCAACCAATTAATGATTGCTGTGTTACGCATTGAATACTTCATCGGGTCCACGGCCATAGCGAAAACGAAAAACATATATGATTCTCACAATGACGCGTTAAAAGAAGTTGCAATTGCACATAGGCACATGTTTAGGAAACATGTCCCTAAAAAGTGATTGTGCTGAACAAATAAAAAAGAAGAGAATGAAAACAACGATCACACAAATATTGTAATGTAGATTTGATAAAGTTGAAACACAAAAGTCACGTTAAGGCCTCTCTGAACGTCAATCTGTTGCGACCATTGTGAAGTTTACGAGACGCGCATCCATCGACTCGAATGACCTGATGATAATACTTGTTGTGGTTTCACGCCTGAAATCTGTGGTTATGAGAGATGTCACATTGGTAGGTTTGATAAGCTGGAGAATTTGTTAAAGTGCACTCAATCGGCATACACGGGCCTTCAACACTTTCGCCTTCACACAAAATGTGGCCATGTTGGCCGGGAATATAGCCCGCGAATTGAGGGTCGGCAGTGGAGTGCCATAACTACGAGATCACTACGACGGGACTTCAATAACCTATAGCTAGTATGGGTACGCGCGGCGGCACTTCGTGGTGCTTTCTCTGTTTGAGACGGGATGTTTTTTCTGATGCAGCAATGAATGCTGTTGGGTTCAATTCTTATTTCCTTTCATGTACTAACACACTCGACGTCTCGCAGTAGGTGGAGGCTCGGCGGGTTGCGTACTAGCCAACCGCTTGTCGGCTGACTCAAGCAGAACGGTGCTCCTGATCGAGGCTGGAGGCTTGGAGAAAGACTTTGTGCCTTTCACAGAGTTCCCGCTAGTAGAGATCGGTACACAAGTTCCATTGTACGCACCGCTGCTTATCAACAGTGAAATCGACTGGCAATATCCCACTGAAAGTCAACAGAACGCCTGCCTCTCAATGGTGAACCAGGTAAGTAGTAAAAAAAATGTGAACCTATTACAAGGTTCATAATAGGTGCACATATCAGATGTCTCCTTTGTCTATGCTTTGGTTAAAAATACACTGTATTGCAATCTCTCGAGCTGGTTGGTGCACCTAGCAAAAGGTGTTCCCAGTTCATACCGTGAACACAATATATTTAGCACAAATTGGCACTGTTCAGTAGCCACCGGTAACTCCGTCCACGGGTCGGGCCGATTGATAGATGCGTAACCATTTATTGGCTGAGGCGTAGTCACGCGCGCGCACACACAAAAATACGGCAACCAAGTAAACATCTCTGAAACCGATGCTGCGTTTCAGTCGAGGTCGAGAGAGAACAGAAGCGCTCTCGATTGCTTACCCAACGTGTATACGTCGAAGGACTTTCGATAATCAGTATGCTTTCGAAGACAACCATTTCGTGCTTCTTAAATACAATGTTACGACAGCCATTGGGACTTATTGCTTCAAGGAATAAGCTGAAAGGCTAGCGAAAATGGTTTATACTTGCGTCCGAAGCGGCCGCATTTCTTTGAACAGAAAGTACAAAAATACACCCGTACACCAACACAGGCGGACGTTAGACACTCCACAAAGCCCGAAATACTTTTTAATCGCATTATCGTCTCAAACAAATATCTTGTTATGCGGAGAATATGTTTACACTATGCGCAGCGATTGACTAAGTGGCATAATACGCGCGAAGGTCAAAACCATCAGCTTTCCCGCTTTTTCTATCCATCTCTTTAGCCCGTCTCATCAATTCTCGGTGGCTCACGCATCAACCCTGTCGTGATCAAGGTGAAGATGTACGATCTTGTTTCAGGCGTGAAACATCACAACGTCTGTGCGTGGGTGTACACGCTCAGGTTACTAGGGGAACTTTCGTTGCTGAGGTCGATTACTTGGGATGACATGCTGTAAGGGCCTCTCCAAAGGCTACCGGGTGCGTAGCCTTGTTCGCCATGATGGCGAGCGTAATAAGTGTTCTCCTGATAGACCCGCGAGTTAACTCGAATTTGTCGACGAACTTCACGCACCTACTCGGGATTCGGTATGACATACCGATAATACTCAAACGTGTTACTAAATCTGGTTGGCTGGATGGTGACAAAAAGAGGTTATGGCAGAAAAAGAAAAACGGATGAAACCTGACCATGTAGGTTTGATATGAGTTGTGGGCAGATGTTAGAAACTAGTTGAAGCAGACATAATGCAACATGTCGAGAGGGGTTGTCGAGAGGGTTCAAAGGTTTGGTTGCCCTGTTTGTTTGCGAATGATTAGCATTCGAAAGCTGATTTAGACCCCACCGCCGTGGTCTAGTGGCTAAGGTACTTGGCTGCTGACCCGCAGGCCGCGGGCACGAATCCCGGCTGTGGCAGTGGCATTTCCAATGAAGGCGGAAATGTTGTAGGCCCATGTGCTCAGATTTCGGTGCACGTTAAAAACCCCAGGAGTCGAAATTTCTGGAGCCCTCTAGTACGGTGTCTCTCATAGTCATATAACGGTTTTGGGAAACCGCACAAATCAATCAAAGCTTGTTCAGTTCTGCAGGAGCATAGGAGTTCTTTATCATGGTTGGAAAAAAAGCGTCCTCGCTGAGCGAGAATCTACCAGGGGGCTTTCTGCTGCTGGCTAATTTTGAATGGAAGGAATTCGGCGAGATCAGATGCACAGGAGCCCATGTAATTGCTCCATATAAGGCATAATTACGTTCTACTGTGATGCACCCCTATATGGTGCAACCAACGCGAAAAAGGGAGAGCGTCAGCACGTACTTAGTAAAATGGCTTTCACAGCAAATCGATTCGCTTAAAGCTTCAGCATTGTAGTTGTTTTTTGCCTGACGTTGACAAAAGGTCGTGGGCAGCACTACAACGGAAGACGTCACGTTACAGACCAGGCTAAATGCTAAGCCGTACAACTCCGTCACACATCCGTGCCACACTCACGTCACTGGCTGTCGGCACATCGCGAAGCTGGGAGGAACGTAGTCAACAAAACTGAATTCTTGCTATAGACTAAACATCTAGACATAATTCAATTTTGTTCACTTCCTAAAGTTCTTCGCAAACAAACCCTGATATGCCCTCTTTAAAGTCAGTTGCAAAAGTCGATTGCGTGCACCATTACCTTTATTTCTTGCCTGTGTAGTGACCATGTTAATGGCTGAAGACACTCGCACCATTTGTCTAGATAAAAATATTTCTCAAGCTGTTTTTGATACTTTTGATATGAGAAGCGCTAGAAACGATTTTTCCGTCTTTCCAGAGTTGCCCATGGGCCCGCGGTAAGGGGATGGGAGGATCGAGCGCCATGAACTTCATGCTGTTTGTTCGTGGAAATGACCTTGACTACGACATTTGGGAACGTTTTTATGGAGCACACAACTGGTCTCACAATGACGTATTGCCGCACTTCAAAAAGATTGAAGAGTCTACGGTTCCAGGACATGATCGTGAGTGCCTCTGTGTCGAACCGTTACTCGTGTTTGGCTCTTGTAAATGAACAAAGCTACAGTGTCATACTGGTCAATAGAAGCTTTGCATAATCTAGTAAATACAAGATGAAATAGCCACTGTGATCAATGAGACACCACGGGATTGATGAAAAGCACACGGATTTACGTAGTCTTTCTCCTTGGGACTTCGAAAGCAGTTGTTCGTTTCATAATGATAGTGTTCTGGCATTTATAATACAATAACTAATCATTTTACATTTCCTGAGTCTGTTTATATTAGTGAACAGAAAAAAATGACAGGGTTCCGAAGTGGAAACAACCAATAGTTTGCTGAACATGCTCTTGCAACAAAGTCGCTTCAGGCAACACTGAACGCAAAGAATGAAGCTAAGACCAACCTGTGTGCTACACATGAATCACAAGCGAGCTTAGTCGCCATGCTTCGCAGCTCCCATGGGCACTTGTGCCAGATATGCCTGTGGTGTATTAAAAGAAAGCCAAACCTTTCATCTAATGAATTCATATATTTACTTCACTGAAAAATTATGGTGGATAGTTCACTAGATAAAACATTTTACGAACAGCATAGGTAGATGAAAAGGCCCTTTACAAGGCAGTTGGACCTGTTTACAACTTCTACAACAAATGTTCCACAAGAAAAGTTATAGCTTTGCAGTTTGATAATACTAAAGTGCACTAAATATTGATTGTCATTTATGCTAGTGCATCACTTAGCTTTTTCTCCGTAATAATTAGAGACAGTATAAGAAAGAGGAATAATAAAACTAGGATCATAGGCATATATAAAGAAAGTATTGCAATTATAATATTGCACACGAAGTCTAAGATCATTATCAGTGTTTAAATTATATATATATATATATATATATATATATATATATATATATATATATAGTGATAGTTTACCACTAGTGTGCATCATGAAATTATGTATCCTAGACAAGTTATTGATGATTTGATATCGTGATCATAAAAGATACTTCAGCCACCATTACTGCAGGGATTCTAAAACTCTCAGTTCCCTATTTTATTATAGTCCGAAGGGGCTGAAAATGTTTTAAGAAAGCTCGTCTTTTAATGCTGACGTATTTTAAACGTTTTAAGCAACACAGGGCCATTTAGGAAACATGAATGAGAAGTTTAGGCCATCCGAAGCAATGGGGATTCAAGTGTCATTTTTGGTCACGATATAGAATCAACTCGACCGTATACAGCCTAAATAAATCAATTAATGGTGCTTACCAGAGAGAAGCGATGAGGTATTGGTCTATACCTGAAAAATTATAAAAACAGCTTATAAATGAACTATACTTTTTTATCTCAGTTTTTTGAAAGCACGGGCATTATCAAATTTCGAACAAAAACGCCTGAATGCTGTACTGCAGGCGATCAACTGAACTATAATTCTGACTTTGGCACAGAGAAGTGCTTCAATATAGTTTGTACTTTAATTGTCCACAAGTGAGAAGATAATGTACCCTTAGCAAAACATGATTGCCTCGTTTTGATGTCCTAAACATCAGTACTACCAAAACAATTGACAAGCAGCTGTATGATAGGCATTCTTGCCTGCCGGTAAGCCCCTGCTGGAACCTCACGGTGACGTGCTAAGCGGTGAAGGCATGGAAGGCAAGCTTTATTCTACATTGTGGTTGTTCACTTGGAAAAAGATGTTTCCTCTCTTAAAATAAAACTGTAGCTTTGAATTTTTCGGCATGACTTACAGACGAACAATGTCACGCAACAATTCAAAAGCCGTATTTAATTGGAGAGTTACATTGCAAAATTAGGCTGCAATACGAGTCAGAGTGCTGTTTCTACCAATTTTGTCACGATACTTTCGCAATATTGCTGCTTCAATCGCTCCCCAAGTATCTTCATCAACTAGTATTGAAACATGTTTATCATGTAGTGTAAAAATCAAACTGAAAACCCGTTCTTCATTTGAAACGCAGAAGCGTATCGTGGTACTTCTGGGGAGATACCTGTAACGTATGCCGGTATGGAGACTCATCTCAGCAAAGTGTTCTTAGAAGCCTGCGAGGAGCTTGGTTACTCCACTATTGACTACAATGGAAGAACTCAAGCGGGTGAGCTCGCCTTCGTTGTTTGATTGTGGTGGCGAACAGTGAATATACCTTTTTTATTATTCTAGACATGTGTATAAAAGACGCAGAAATCATATGCGGCGACCACCTTTGCATGCGTGCAGCCAGGAAATGTGAAACGGAATGCGGTCTTTTCAACTATTCTCCTAACCACGCTAGTCATAGCTGCCGCGTGAAGCTTTACCATTATGAGTGGGGGTAAGGCCCTAGATATAAAACGTGAAAGGAAATAGGTAAAGTGAACGGTGGCTCCGTATAAACCCCTGTTTATTTAACAGTTATGTTTTCCTGTGAACAACACTTTAGCTGCCACTTCAGCTTCACTTTCAGTAGTAAACGTCATAGTATCATCGTCAGCCTGACTACGTTAACTGCAGGATAATGGCCTCTCCCATGTCCCGCCAGCCAACTCTGTCCTTTGTTTGCTTCTGTCACATTATACTAGCAAACTTTCTAATCTCCTCTGCCCACCTATCCTTCTGTCTCCCCTCATCCGATTGCCTTCCCTTGAAGTCCAGTCAGTGCAGCCTAATGACCAGCGGTTTTCTCCCTTCCCACTACGTGCCCAGCCAATGCCCATTTCTTCTTGTTGATTTCTACTATGATGTCCCTAACACTTGTTTGTTTCCTGGTACCCTCTGCTCTCTACTTGACCCTTTGGGTAACATTTCTAATTTTTCTTTTCATTTCTTGCTGCTTCGTTTCTAACTTCAGTTGAACCCTATTTGAAGTCCTCCAGATTGCTGCTCCGTTATAGCATATTAGGACCCTTTTCCCATCGTGTTCTCAACCACTAGTTTGGTATCACTTCTCAGTGGACACCATAATAGTGTTGCACAAAATGGGGCGTTTCTACTTCCACGTTATACCTGCAAACTTGTTAATCTCATCGGCCCACCCAACTTTTCAGCTCCCTCTCACACGTCTGCCTTCTCTTGGAATGCATTCAACGGCCATACTGCCTACTCGCTACGCGCGCACTGTGCATCTGAAAAGCGACACGTGGAACTTCTTGTTGGCATGTATTGTTGACATTGCTGTTGCAACCGATAATTATGGCTGTGAACTGGGAAGTTGGTGGGCCTCTAATGAGCCGCTCGTAGATTAATGCATATGCTTATGCCGTTCTAAGCTTCTCCTCTGAAATAATGGATGTGTTATTGACACTCTCGAAC
This sequence comes from Rhipicephalus annulatus, assembly GCA_013436015.1. Taxonomy (NCBI): domain Eukaryota; kingdom Metazoa; phylum Arthropoda; class Arachnida; order Ixodida; family Ixodidae; genus Rhipicephalus; species Rhipicephalus annulatus. The sequence goes on from WOVY01006731.1 coordinate 57,566, forward strand.
CAGGGCTGGGCTCTATCAGATACATGTATCTTAGAATTCATCTTAGATACTGATTTTGTATCTTGTACTAATGTATCTTTCATTTTAAGGTACAAGGTACTTCTATTGAAACACTATCACGCGTAACTGTAATAGCTGCCTAAACTTCGCTTTCCAAAATTGTAGGGGTGCCATATGACACCTTAATATAACTAAGGGCAGTGGCATATTTCGGTCTTCACTCAACTAATGATGGCAGCCGATGAGGTGTGCGAGCTCTTTTTTGGTGGAATGCAGCAACATGACAGCGCTAAAGCAGTTTCTCCCGAAACAAGCGCGCAAACGTAGGCGTTCACACGCTTGTCCACGTGCATTCTGTTGTCTTGAAGTTTTCCCGTTTTAGTTCTTTCGGTGCCATGACACGTTTAGCCGCTTACCGTGGCCGTGGCCCACAATCCGTGTGGCGATGATCATAGAAGTTGTAATGGCACTCTGCAGCATAGTACTTCGACACAAAGTCTGCAGTGCGGCGTTGCTTTGCATCCCATGGTTTTCACACATCGGTGTTTCGAAGGATCGTGTATATGTAAGTTAGAATTAAACAACATTCTCATATGCACAAATGAAATTTTCACCACGAAACCGTCGTTACTGATGTTAAATGTATTGAAACAAGCGTTTACCCATCAGACAAAATCTTGGCTACTATACGCATTTCTTCCTGCTATTTCTATTCAAAGAGTTCTTGAAATCACACTATTGTTAGAACAAGTACTTTTTCTAGTTGTTCTTCTATTGAATTCATAGATCAACCAGGGTTGTGAACAGTTTTTTTTTTCGGTTCTAACGACTGCAATATTTCCGTCCTGAAGTGCAGCCGATATAAGCTTTCTGTTTTGTCTTTAGTTTCAGCTTTTGCTTTGATTCTGCTACTGCTCACACATTTGTATTCACTAAAGTTTTACTCCTCTGCAAAGGTGGTTTGAGAAACAATTATGTCTTTATGTGAGGTTGCATTGATACACACTGCCAAACATTGTAATTGCAGCTTGGTAAATCACTAAGTTATGTTTGTATTATACTAAAATAAAGGAGCCACGTTAATGATCGTGAGTAGAGGATTCGAGAAACGTCGTCATTCGAAATTGTTAGTTTTTCTAATGAGATGGCCATCCAGCCTTTTCAGGCAATCTTTCATATAGCTTTTGAAATTTTCGTTGCTGTCTAACCTCAAAAGATAACAGGTAAATTCACAATACTTAAGCTATTAGGAGCGCCACCTGTATTGTTTTATACGTCTTTTCTATATGAATGTTTATACAGAACCAGTTTTCTATTTCAGTTTTATTGGTTTTCTCTTCCGGGCCTCCCTACTTTTTCACTATTACTGATTGAAAAGTAATTGCAGCGTTCAGCGCATACCCCACCACAATGTTAAGGAATTTTCGAGGTTGTGTCAGATTGTTCTGTGAAACCTAACCGAAGGACGTGCATACTTTAGCAAGAGCGTGCACCTGTGATAACTCTAGAAGGTGGGATCACTGATGTTTAAAGCAGAACTCACTTGGGCGATGATCAGATAACCAAATATTAATGACATTTACTGCGTGCTTTGCTTGTACGTTCAGATGCATGAATTTCCGGGAGCGAAGTAGTTCACCCAAAAGACAGTTTTGTTGCTACCAGCGTGACTACCGCTTTCTTCATCGACAATACAGTAGGTCTGAGAAACTCCTGGGGTGCACATGTTATAATTTTGAAGGAAAATTTATTGAACTTTTTAGGTATGATTTAAATGGATCACTGGGTGAGCTGCTATTTTATAACTACTAAAAACAGCGCGAAATAAGCTGGCTGTACAGTACGTGTGCACATTGCGTCCCAAAATTGACGCGGCCGGCATTGTTGCTGCTGTACACCGGTGATTCTGTAGCGCATAAACTATTCATTGGACATGGTAAAGCTGCACACCCTTGTTTGCGCAATCCCGTGGCGGCTTTTCATTGAAGTTCGTTTGGTTAGATTGCAATAGATAACCGGTCGGAGATCTTAACTGCGACATCTCATCAATTAGAAAATAAACAAGCGAAAACCGCTCTCGGCGAAGGTTCTCAATGGCTCTTCCACTAAACAGTTAAAACAAGCCTCAATTTATTTTTAAACTGACGCATTTCCACCAAGAAGGGCCAAAACTTTGAGATATCAAAAAACTAGTATACCATAATACCTAGGCATTTCAAAAACCTCAAGACCTTACAATGAAAAATTCAAGCAGACTATCTTTTGCATTGGTGTTCTCTACTCCACTCAGGGCACCCACACGAACCAATTTGAGAATATATCGAATCATCCTAAAATACAGTTTAGAAATGTCGCATCAGATGCAGCTGTTACGGTACTTTCTTGTAACTGTATTTCTAATACGCGTTGAATGAAAATCTTCTATCACAATACAGTTCAAAGTATTTTTCCCTAGCCATGTCTCGAACAACATAACATTCAGAACAAATAGAGCAAAATATCACACAAACAGTGATAGTTCAAGGTTGCACACAACGCAATGTATCGTTTGATATCTATGATCTTGTGATCTCCGTAGGTGTTCTTCCTCAGCTACAACTTAAATACACAAAAATATTAAATAACTTCTGTTTGGCGGAAATCCCAAGCTGTACGCGTGACAAGCGGATCTTCCACACAGCAATGCCTTTTCGTGGAACTCTTTGGGAAAAAATGCACACATCTCTTCATAAAAGGATCCCTGAGTAGTGTGCGTTGCAGCCATGAATTGACCTAAAATTCTCTCAAGGGATACTCTTTCTTCATCACCATAGACTTTCTTGGTTGCGTTTCCTACATCATCAAGTTAAAGAAGATACGCAGAGTTTACGGACCACAAAGCTCCACCAGATCGCTGCCGTTACTGGTCACAACTTGACGAGCTCTGCACTTCGGGTCCCCTTGCCGACGCCCCTGTGCCACTACTGTGCGATCTCTCAAATCCGGGTGTTGCCGGCACTACCGTTCCGCAGCCGCTTTGCGCACCGTCGCCTCTGCTCCAGTTGTGCTCACGTCGTCGTTCACACCACTGCGCTGTCTGTGAGAGCAAATAATGAGTCAGTGTTTTTAATATAGAGCGTTTCATATTATACAACGTCTTATCGGGCTAGCAGCACTAGACTGCGAACTAGCGCTTTCCTCATTTCTGGCTTGTTCAGACGGCCCCACCACGTTGGTCTAGTAGCTAAAGTACTATATGCTGCTGACCCACAGGTCGTGGGATGGAATTCCGGCTGCGTCAGCTGCATTTTCTATAGAGGCGAAAATGATGTAGGCCCGTGTGCTCATATTTGGGCGCCAGTTAAAGAACTCCTGGTAGGAAAAATTCCCGAAGTCAACTACGGCGTTTCATAATCATAAGCCGGTTTTCGGACGTTAAATTTCACATATCAATCAATCGGCTTGTACAGATGGCGCAGAGTCTACGGGCAGCTGTTTCGATGAGTGGTGTTATCGAACAATTTGGGAGTTTTCAAAGTGAAATTGTGAATTTTTGCCCTCTTTATTGCGAAGTCAGCCAGTGAAGGGTCAACGGGAACAACTGTGCCGCTTTTGCCTGCATTGCACAATTTTCTGTTTGGAGGTTGAATATATTTTCAAGGTACATGGTTGGTGTTACGTTAGAAGTATCGGCAGCTGCCATAATATATTCGGAATGCCCAGTGGTAAACTCAGTGGAAAGACAATAGAATATGGCCAGTCGGCGAGCAAAAACAAGTGGTTCAACTCGACATTCACTGCAGCTGATTTCGCTGTGTTAGCATCGACGAGGAATCTCTCACTTCTCAGTGCGGTAACCAGCATAACACATTTATAAGGGAGTTTTAGCTTGTACATGTACTTCTTTACGTTAACGTGTTATCGGATACCGGTTTGCGTTTACCATCTAACCGCAACGCAAACCTTTCAATACTTTAGCTCCTCCTACGTAAATGTTTACGTACGTAGATAAACACGTATACCTTTATGTTTGCGCAAACCATAAATGGTGATGCTGACTGCATATAAACTGAATTTACCTTGGATAGGATCGAATCACCCTTTTGGCAAAATCACGAGACGTTCTTTTATCGCGTACAGTATTTTCGTGTGCGCAAACAGGTGAAAATACAGGGCTATGGTGGCTAGAAGGAGAGGTGTCAGCATCGGCACGCCGGAGAACGAGCGCGAATTCATCTGCATGCGGCGGCGCTGCGGTCGCTTTCGAGATCTGCCTCTTCGCACCCGCGCGTGCAAATCAATCGTTTTTTATTGCCAATATTTCACGCTACCCTGCGAATTATTACAAAGTCTACCTGTTACAATTTTGGCGGTGCGCTGCTAAGCATGTATTGGCACTGAAAACTATCGTTTTCAATTCACTTCGTAATATATCAACTACGAAGCTTAGAAAATAGAGAATCTGGTGACTTGCCTTGAGCTTGACACCAAAACGAAGTTCATTCAGTTGTCACTTTGATACCGCAGTGTTCTCCACGAAGTCTCAATGCACGTAAAAGTATCGGCAACCGTTATTGTAATGACGGGAGCAATCAGGGTCTAATTTTACAAGAAAAGCATTTATTTTCACGAAAGCGAAAAACATGAAAAATAAACACACTATATGCATTAAGGTTGAAGAGAACAGGTTATGCGACACTCAGCCTAAGCAAGTAAATAAGGCAACTAAAAAGAACAGTAAATATACGATGATGCAATGGGCGTACATACACACATGACATTGAGATCTGATTTGCAAACATAGTTACAAACCAGTTCACGAAAAAAAATGATTTCTGCATATGTGAAGAACAGCCAGACAGTGACATCACAGTTGTTAATGGGAGATTTGTAGCAATGTGAACAAGACAATGGTAAAATCACAAGAAACAAATGTGAGTAATGCACGAAAACATAACACAAAAACTTGTTCATAGAGTTAGCACTATGAGAGTTAAGTCATACGTCTGAATCTTTTTTTATTGGACGGATTTCCTTCAGCAACGAAAAAATGCTTTCTGGTCAGCGTAAAGAATCTAATTATCTGATTTGTCACTTCCAGTTGTGGTGTTGACAGCCAACCATATTTAACTTCTTCACAGACAGGCAAGAGATAAGGTCTGTTATGCTGTCACTTTTCAACTTGTTGAAGCTGAAGCAATAGGTGAATGCATCTTCCATAGCTTTGACCAGGTCTGTTAAGAACACGGATGGGTACAGAAGGCATGATTCTGCCGGAATCAAGCTGGAATTTTAGAGTGAAGCATTACCTTGCTACATTCGTTGCACTTCGTCTTTTTCAGTCTTCCGGACCACATGGCCACTGACATAATAAGTATTCCGGGAGACACTTTTGCGTTTATTGAGATCAGTGTGGTCAGGAAGGGCTTCTCAAGCAACAATCATTTCATGAACCTCATTTAGGCATCCCACAACTAGCAGCTCATCCAGCTTTTTCTGCACTTTTATTAAATTACTGTGGATGCTCGGACATAGAAAACTCCTCAGAATTCCAGTAGGTATGTTCTCAGTGGAGGGTGAGTGTGCCAAACTGTAAAAACTGAGGCAATGCACAGAGATCGAAAATTGTGTTGGAGAAGGGTGATCATGCGAGCCAGACATTTGCATCAGAATTCGAAAAGATTTTAAGCACGTCTTGGCAGAGGCGAGACGTGATCAAGTATTTATAGTCCAAGGTTTTCATTACATAGTGCAGGATGGATAGGGTGCTGGTTAGAGAGACGTGGACTCTTTTGGCAGTTATTCACCCAGAACCCACCCTCTTTAGGTACAGCTTTTTCCCAAGTTGCTAAGAACCCGTTGATTGCCTGTAGCTACAGATGATGAATCTTTCGTCGAAATGAGCTTCGCACACAACGCAGTTCCTTTCCAGTGGTGTGTCAGAGTGAGGAATCGCATGCTGTATGGTCTTGCACAGTTCATAGTCAGCGGTAGCAGAGAAGAGAGACGCTTTTTTTCCTTTTTTTGCGACCCGAAAGATATCCCGCATAGCATCCAGGTGCAAAGCAGTGTGTTTGCTGTTTACCCATCACTGTGGCATGGTCACATTGGCACGTATTGATCCTGAACAAGTCCAAATAGGCAAAGCACAGACGTTACGACTTGCGATCACACGAGAAAGCTGCTGGCGAGCGCTCTCGACCGATCACGGTGGCGACTTGCGTGCCGCTTCGTGGCGATATAAAATACCAGTACGCCTCCTTTCGAGACGCGGCCGGCACAATGCTGACACCTCTCCTTCTAGCCACCATAAGAACGCTATTGCAACGATGGTTTCAACATCTTGTGACACTTCATGCAACCGCAGTCACGAACACGTTGTCTTACGCGTAGTGTTTTTTAGGTGAAAATGATTAAAAAGGTAACTCCTTTGTAACCTTATACTGCACGGTTTTTGCATGAGACATGCATCGCATTATGTTTATGCAATAAAAATTTTGGGAATATTTAGTTCGCCATCTCTTCGCTGGATGGCGCCACCTATCCAGCTTGTGTTGAGCTCGCACGTTTACGGCGTCTAAGTCCCAGGTCATTTTAGCTTTGGTAATCCGGCTGAGACAATGTAATAGCTGCTGGCGCTCGCACTGCGGCATGTTCCATCTTGATAGCTCAAGTCCCGGCAATACGGATACCACGAGTTTCTACGAACGCAGGTGGATTTGCGAGTTAGGGCGAAAAATGTAAAGCCTATATGGTGGGGAACGCAAACTTTAAAATCCCATCCAGCGGTAAACGTAAAGGGTTACGTTCCGTAAAGACACGGACATGCGCAGACTCTATCTGGTATCCGGTAACACGGTAACGTAAAGAAGTGTGCGTACAAGCTAAAAGCCCCTATTTGTACGCCGCACATGCTTTGTATAACTCAAATAAACAATGAACACTACATGATAATGACAGTGACATTCAAGTCATGAGTGTAAACATCTGTGAGATGGCGAGTTTATTGCGTATGATGTGTGATTTGGGAGCAAAATAGTGAAAAAAAGTTCAATCACTTCGCGTGAAGATTAACAATATCAAAAATAGAAAATTTTACGCAGTGAAGAACACTGTATGTCAAGTCATCCAACGATACGCAACACATCGTTATATCTATTCTGAGAGCGAAACAAGGCCTACGTTGTTACCGTTGTCTAGTGTTTTTATAACTATTTCACCTAATTTGCTTTGCGAACAGCCAGAATATCCCGAAAACAGTACAACTGGTAGATGAAGTTATTATAAAAATACTAGAGGTCCAATGTAGGTCATAAGGTCGACATTTGGTGTTCACCGCACCTCACCGGCTAAAAGGTTCTCCAACCATAATTTTTTTTTCATCAACGCCGAAATGCAATCAAGCTCCACGACTCTCAAATGAAGACAAAAAAAAAGCGCGCTGACGCGTAAGCATCACAGTCGTTTCTTATGTACCAGCCCGTTAAGAGCATTGATTTTGTTCCCAACAGCGGGCATGAGTGAGTGAGGGGTCACCTAAAAGTCAAGCAACAAGGTAGACGAAAAATTTCTGAGCAGCGAACAGGCGTCGTCAGCGCCACGAAACCAATACTGCGTACTCACGCCCAACCAGATATACAGACGATAGTCGCTTCGACAGGACAAACAAGCCACGAGTGGAAAAAAATACATATTACACTACAGAAAAAATGTTTTGTGACATAGAAGCGTGCCACCACGCCTTTCTGGAATGAGCTGAAATATGCAGATGTTTTTTTTTCAACAGAATCGGTTACGAAAACATCCGACACCGGCCACTTGCGGCATCTTCGCGCCATCGCATATCATCACATTCAACCCCAAGTGGACCAAATATTTCCGCGCATTTAAAACTCATTTCCTACTTAGACTGTATAACTTTATAAAACATTTAGTGGGCCGAAAAAAAAACAGGCTCTACAGCAGCTGCCCGCATACCTTACATACGAACGCGAATCTTTGCAAGGGCCAGTGGGTAGCCAGTTCCTGCGCATCTCCTCGTTAACAGATTTATTTTCGCCCTCACAGCTGGGCGAAAAGATTGAGTAATAAGCGGTTTGCAAAAAAAAATAGCAGATCCCACGTACAGTGGGAATCGCTGATATGCGAAGCACGAAGAAGAAATCTTCATATGCTACTTCAAAATCAGCCCAACGTTATACGAGGTGGAGGTAAATGATGCCGTGCAGGGCTTCCGCGTCATGATTATCATGTTTGAATGTGTCGTTTACCTTCGTCATCGTCACGTGATGCCAAATTTAGTACACGTGGAGCTAGCAAAACTGCCGCAGGCACATCATGAACGGCCCAATATACTCCAATGTAGTGTCTACGTGCGTGAACGCTGGGCACAGCGACGCTAGGCTAGCAACACGCAAGCACTCTGTATATTCTGACGCCAGGTGTGACCTGCGCGACCAGCGTCCGACGGTATGGCCCGACGGCAACCATATAGCTAAATGCGACGCTATAGCTACACGCGAGCACATACTCTGACGCCAGGCGTGACCAGTGTGACCAGCCTCCATCGATGCGGCCCAACGGCAACCGGGGGAAATGTGACATGCTGCTATTCGCGCCGATGCGTTACCCAAACAACTCTGCGTCTCTCTCCTTTCGTGACGGAGGGACGCCGGACGCGCTAAAACGTGCATGCGTCAAAGCAACGCAGTGCGGCGCCCGCCTGCGAGTATATGGGAAGACCGTTGCGTGGCGTGGCAACGCCGGCATGATCCGATGAAATGAACGTCGGGGAGCACGCGCACTGCGTTCGGTCGAATTGTATTGGTGCCTTGACTCTGGCATGTCGTCATGTTTTCACATGACGCGCATCTCATGATTATCATGTTTGCACCAGTCACATACCTTTGTCATCCATTGGCGTCACGTAATACCAAATATGACATATGCGAAGCGAGCGAAACGGCCGCGAGTGCATCATGAGCGTGGCATGTAGTCATGTTGTTACTTGACACGCATCTCATGTTAGACATGTTTGCTCTAGTATCCGACATTTGTGGAGGAGGAGGAAGGGAAGAAATGAAAGGCAAGGAGGTCAACCAGACGCACGCCCGGTTTGCTACCCTGCACTGAGGGAAGGGGTGAGGTATTAAAGGAGAAGAGAGAGAAGTGAAGGGCAACGTGTGTGTAGATGTGACATTGTCCATTGCAAGCTTTATTCATTCAAGTCCCGTAATGCCGAATTTGGTATAAGTGAAGCTAGCAAAATGGCCGCCAGCGCATCATGAGCGGGTCATGTAGTCATGTTGTTACATGACACGCATCTCATGATTATCATGTTTGCACCAGTCACGTATCTTCTTCACTAATTCACGTACCATAATTCCAATTTTGGTATATGTGACGCTAGCGAAAAGCCCGCGAGTGCATCATGAGCTTGGCATGTAGTCATATTGTTACATGACACGGATGTCATGATTTTTATGTTAGTTTCTGTAGCTTGTGTTCGCCATACAATCATGTCATACCATACCAGTTTTGCAACATGCCATGTGAACGAAACCACCGCAGGAGCTGCTGAACCATGAAATGTCAATTATGACATGCATGACATCCATGTCATGGTTTTCATGTTATGCCTAGTGAAATAAGGTCTTCATACAGTCCTATTATGCCATACCAAGTTTGCTATTGATATCATTATCGAAACAGCCAGTAGAGCTAAAAGTCGTAGCCGGCTAGATAGACAGATAGCTACATACGCGCAAAGTGCGGAAGTTCGCTAAGAAATGCTTCGCATGTGAAAGTCGAGTAACAAGACAGAGAAGAATTAGCGAGCAACAAACAGATGCCATCATCTTCACGAAACAGATTTCGCACGCAAGCAGTTTCGCAATCCCGCATGGTAAAATGTCGGCACCAACGCAAAAAAAAAAACCGGCAGGTCGGTGTGAAAACCCCGCACTGTCACACCGAAAGCTGGAACAGCGGCCTTTCCAGCACCTTTAGAGGCGAAGCTCGTAAAGCCATGGGGTCTGTACACGCATGTCTTCTGTAACTGGTTCGTAACCTTTCAGTTGTGTGAATCGCACACTTACCCTCGTATTCACAAACGCTCCTGACTCAACTTTCACCCTTCAATTGACAGAGCTGCGCACTGCGCCGCTGCTCGGCTGGTATTGACGCTGCGCTACTCAAGAATAGCAGCAAACTATCACTGATACGCAGTGACTATTCTCGTCTATAGATAGCGCTCCAGTCGGCTTTTTCAGGTTTTAAAGTGGACCCAAGTGTAGAAGCGGATAGAGAAGAAGCTGACGCGAAGTGTAGGCAATGTGAGGTCGAGGAAAAAATGGAGAAAATGATGGTTACCCAGAGTGATATGCTGATGAGAATCACCGAGCTTGAGACTGTGTTGGCGACACAGCAAGAGAAAACGAGGGCTATGGGAGAAAAGCTGAAGTCCGCTGAGGAAGCGCTAGCCAAGGTAAACAGAGGAGGTGCCTACGGAGAGAACAGTAGGGAACCGGCAACCAGAACTGCGGAGAAGAAAGAGCAAGCAAGTTTGGAAAAAACAGGTTCAGCCGGTTCATTTGACGCAAGGCCCAGCTTCAGCGAAGTAGTGGTGGGGCTGGGAGGGGACAAAGCAGCCGGCGTCACAGGTGCAAGTAACCCCCAGGTGCAGAACGCTCCAGCTGAAACGTCACAGCATGTGATAATCGCCGGGGACTAGAATTTAAATCGATGCACAGAAGCCATCAAAGAAAGGGTAAGAGGTGACAAGAGGGTTGCAGTAGGGGCGTTCCCAGGACGCGAGCTGGAAGCAGTCATGAGGCAAGCGAGCGCAAAACTCAAAACAACAGCTGATAGACGAAACCTCGTGATAATTTCAGGCGGTTTAAACGATGTCTTGAACGAAGATACAGCAGGACTAGCAACTACACTGGCGAAATGCGTAGATTACATGCGCGCCACTTCTCCTGAGGTACAGGTAGCGTTATGCACAATACCGGAGGTACCGGTGCATGATAGCAACCTGCAAAGAGCGGTTGTCAACGCAAACCAAGAGATATGGCGGATGAGTCGAGAGAAAGGCTTTGAGGTGGTGTAAATAAACAGAGATGCATAGGTGGGGTAGTTTTCAACGAGACAGAATTCACTTCTATGGGCGGCTAGGTCATGCGGTGGGTTGGTGACTTGCAAGACGCGCAGTAGCTTTTTTTGGAGGCAAGCGGGCCCTTCGAGGTGCAGGATAGCTAGTAACAAGGAAAACAACCAGGGAGACTCTTTGACAGGTGGTATAGACAGATACCATTCCAAAGTGGCACCAGTATCTAAGATAGAGTCCGGGGCAAAAATAAACGTTGCCACGAGCGCCGAGCCATTTCAGACATAGGGTATATTAACATGCATGACGGTAGGAACAGGCTGAAGTTGGAAGAGATAGAAGAACAGCTGAGGGAGGAGAGGCCGATGGTGTACGGTTTTGTAGAAACACATTTCAGGGACATGGAACAACCTCCTAACAATGCGGACTACGCGTGGGAATATTGGAATAGAACAGAAGCAGAAGGAAAAGGGGTGGTATTGGGGCATTCATTCATAAAAGTACAGACTGGCAAAAGGTCAAGCAGGAGTGCAAGGAACATTTATGGCTAAAAGGGAAAGTGGCAGGGCAAATGACACTCCTTGGTTTCGTGTACTTGTGGACGGGAGCAAAGGCAAGAGAGGAAAACCAGGCAATGGTAGAGTGTATATTAAAGGACATTCAGGAGTTAGGAGGAGAGTGCGAGATAATTATACTAGGAGATATGAATGCACACATAGAAGATATAGATGGGTATACCGACCCGACAGGCAAAATGATCATGAATATGTGTGAAAGGCTGGGTTTGATCATTTGCGACAGTACCGAGAAGTGTGAAGGGCAAATAACATGAGGTAGGAAGGCTGCAGTCGACTATAGTTTACGCACTGATGTCACATAGGATGTATGTTAAGCTCAGTGGGATGCACATAAATGAAGGTGGTTCCAGAAGTCTGGGTAGTGATCACAAACGTATCAAGCTAAGTTTTGGAAGAGCAGTGAAAGTGGGAAGGAGACAAGATGAGCAACTACAGGAAAATTTCATTCAGAAAGGCAAATTGAAATAGTCACTAAACAAATTGAGAAAGTAATCACTGAGGATAATAAAACAGTGTGAACATACACGAATCTATATAGACTGTTTGAGCTAGAGCTTACTAAGGCACGTGACAAGTCACCCCGGAAAAGAAGACACAAACCCGAATGTAGGTGGGATGAGGAAGTTAAGAGAGCCATGCCGAAACGTCAGGAAGCCTCTAGGGAACACGGACTTGCTAAGCAGCGGGGTGAACCGACAGATGATGTTGAAAGAAAATGGGAAATCTTCCTAAGCTGTAAAAGGGATGCATCCCTTCTGATCAATTAAAAGATTAGAAGAAAGGGAGCCCAGTGGATGGCAGAAGTACATAAAAATGATAGTAAGGCAGCTGCAAAAATTTGGAACCATCTAAACTCCCTAAGAAATGAGACGAGTCTAGAGCAGAGGTTTATAGAGAGAGAAAAACGAGAAAAAAAGGAAGGCAGGGAGGTTAACCAGATGCTAGTATCCGGTATGCTACCCTACATTGGGGTTGGGGAATAGGGGGTTGAAGAGAAAGGGAGAGTTAAAAAATAAATAAGAGAAAAACACCGACACATACGCACACACAAAATCAGTCCACTCAGAGGCGTTACGACAGGCCAGTAGTTCACAAGAAGCCCCGCAGCGCATGCACGGCTTTCTTCTGTGACGATGAGTCATGACGATGGTGCAGTATACTTTCTTCTGACAGCGGCTGGTCATCTAACCTGTTTAGTTTATTGGAAAGCTGTTGTCTTTCCAGGTTGTATTTCGGGCAGTCACACAGGATATGTCGAATGGTTTCTTCATCTCCGCAGTGTACACAGTCGGCGGAGTCGGCCATACCTATGCGGAACGCGTACGCACGGGTAAACGCGACTCCCAACCATAGTCTGCACAGAGCAGTAGCGTCGCCTCGTCGAATTTTTGTTGGAAGCTGTATGCTTAACGTTGGATCAAGGGATCGTAATCTTGCATGCCTAAAGAGAGGCTCATTCCTAAGAGCCATGGAGCGGTTGCGAGCGAGCATGTGGAGCCTCCTAGCAGCGTCTGTCCTTGAGAGAGGTATTGACTGGTTGCTGTCTTCTGTATGGGCTGAACGGGCAGCTTGATCAGCTCGTTCGTTCCCGATAATTCTACAGTGGCTTGGCAACCACTGAAATATAACGTGGTGCCTTTTCTCTGTTATATGGTGTAGCATTATTGTTGTTTCAAATAACAACTGCTCGTGTGGACCACGGCGTAGATTTGACAGAAGTGACTGCAGTGCCGCCTTGCAGTCACAGAAAATCGTCCACCGTTGCGTGCTTTGGTCGTTAATGAAACACAGAGCAGCGCGAAGCGCTGCAAGCTCTGTTGCCGTTGTTGTGGTTGCATGAGCTGTTCTGAATTTGATGGTTGTGGCGTGCGTTAAAATAACGACCCCCGCAGTTGAGCTGTTTGGCAGGACGGAGCCGTCGGTGTAGACGTGGGTGCAGTCTTGGTACTTCTCGTACAGCAGAAGTAAGGCGAGCTGCTCGAGGGTTGGTATTGAGAAATCTAGTTTTTTCTGGTTGCCTGGTATTGTCAGGTTGATGACTGGCTGTTTGAGGCACCATGGAGGAACGGAAGGTCTCGCCGCAGGCGTAAAACCAGTTGGTAGAGAGTCACTATGTGCAGTTATTGTTTGACAAAAGGAAGTATAAGGTCTATCCGCTGGTAGAGAGGCTAGGTGGTGATGGGCTGCCCGGCCCACATGCCTTATGTGTGTCCTCAAAGCTTCAATTTCAGTATGGTTCTGCACGAGGTGGTCTTTGGCTATAGCTATAGTCGCCATTGTTGAGGCACCCTGAGGCAGACCTAGACATATTCGAAGAGCCTGTGCCTGAACGCTTTGTATCATGCGTCGACTTGTTTTGCTGGCGTTTGATAATGCAGGCAGACTGTATCGTAAAAAACAAAGGAAAAGCACTCTGTACAGTCGTAACATAGCATTAGGCTGCGTTCCCCAAGTCTTTACAGCGAGAAACTTGAAAAATGCATATGCCTGTCAATCGGTTTTTCAAATACGACACATGAGGGCTCCATGATATGTCTCTGTCGACTATGACACCCAGAAATTTGTGAGATCGACGATATGGTATATTTTGACCGTTAATTGCCACTCTGTAATTCGACCTGGGTTTTTGCGTGAATGCGAGAAGAGCGCACTTTTTGAAGGAAATTTCCAGGCCTCGATTGCGTAGAAACAAAGCAGTTGCAGTAGCAGCTCTCTGTATTCTCGCTCGTAACTGCAGGCGAGTTACCGCAGATGTCCAGGTGCAGAAGTCATCAGCGTATGTCGATAGATAAATATTGTTTGGTAGGTGCGTATGGAGAGCGATTAGTGTTATATTGAATAGCACGGGGCTCAGTACACTACCCTGATGGACGCCACGACAACTGAAATGTGCAGACGTGTTCCCGGTCTCTGTACTCGCAAAATAGGATCACATTTGGAGATAACTGCGTATCCACTTAAACATTCGGCCACCCACTCCAGTCTCTTCTAGTGCGGTAAGGGCGGCTTCATGGGAACGTATCATAGGCTCCTTTGACGTCAAGGAACAAAGAGGCGCAAAGACGCTTATGGTCTTTCTCGTGTGCAACGTACGTGATTAGGTCGATGACGCTATCGATCGATGATCGACCACGTCGAAAGCCAACCATGGCATTTGGGTAGACCTCATGATACTCCATGTACCACTCGAGTCGACCGAGAATCATTCTCTCCATCTTATTACCCACGCAACTAGCCAATGCGATCGGGCGATAAGAGGAGAGTTCCAAAGGTGATTTGCCAGGTTTTAGCAGTGGTACTAGACGACTAGTTTTCAAACTTAAGGGGACAGCGCCCACTAGCCAACACTCATTATATAGCTGAAGTAGAGCTATTCTCGCGCGCTCACGCAGATGGCACAGTGCTCTGTAGGAGATTCCGTCAGGTCCTGGTGCGGAGGTACGTTTGCATGAAGCGAGTGCTGCCTTGAGCTCCTGAATGGTGAATAGGAAGTCCATACAGGAATCACGTGGTGGTGGACAACTGCTCAAAAGTGGTGAGCTGCTAAGTACTGTAGTTTGCCCTGATAATCCGGCACAGAACTATTCCGCAACGTCCACATCTGGTAAATTTTGGTGAAGGGCTAAAGCCTTGAATGGTGACTTCTGAACGGGGGATGACCGCAAACCTCTAACCGTCCTCCATATCTGCGATAAAGGCTTAAGAGGGTCGAGTGACTCGCAGAAAGTAATCCAGCGTTCGAATTCTAGCTTGTCCAACCGACGTTTGATCTTCTTCTCCATACGTCTAGCAGTCCGTAAATCTTCTATGTCCTTTGTGCGCCGGTACCTTCTTTCAGCTCGTCGTCGCAAGGCTCGAAGCCGCTCCAGCTTTATGTCGATGTCCATGAATCTTACAGGGAATGGGATCGTACACACAGTCTCTTTTACAGTTCTCCTGATGGCCTCTTGTAAATCGGATATGTGTTCTTGGCATTGGTCTTCCATACGAGACTGAATTTTTTTCCAATCCACTCTTCTAACCATGTCGCGCACTTTAGGAGGCGACAATCCTCTGATCTTGACGTATGTTGGAATGTGATCACTCCCATGCGTTTCTATATTCTTAACCATTCGGTATGTTTCACTAGGCTTCGCGAAACAAAAGCCAAGTCAAGACAGCTACTGTATGTGGAGCCACGTAAAAATGTAGGACTGCCATCGTTCAGTAACCAAAGTTTGTTGTCGGAGGCAAAAGACGCAAAGTTTCTGCCTTTTATGTTGGTATTCTGACTTTCCCCATAATGTATGATGAGCGTTAAAATCCCCAATGATAACACACGAGTCAGGAATTAACGCTATGATGCCTCGTAGTCTTTTTTGATCGAAACAACTTGCTGGCGATAGGTATGCGCCAACCACAGTGATGTTGAGCCTCCTCTTTTTCACTCTTAAGCATACGTCTTGGCGAATGTATACCAGAACCTTGCTGCTTTCAGTAACAGTAGACGACATAAAAGGTTCGTATCCCGAGATTCATAATGCACTCGATAAGTTCGGCTCACAGATGACGATTACGGCAAACATATTGACGTACACAAATCTAAGTCACCAACACGCGATCTCAGTCCCCTGGCATTCCACTGCAGTACTGCTGCTTTACGAAACTCATCCCTGAAAAACAGTGGTCGGTTAGCCATGGTCTACTCTAGGGCGGCTAGCACTAGACTAAGCGCGTCCAGTACTTGAAGGGCACTTTTGGCTGACGGTGTATTCATGTCGCTTAACAACACGCGAATGGTGTCCACTAATGATCTTAGCATCACCATCACGCGATGATCTGGCTTCCCGGCCGTTGCAGCATCTTGTGCTTGTTCTTGAGGCGGCTTCTGTCGGGGCTCAATAGTTCATGTAGGTGGCTTCTGTTTAGGCTCAACAGATCTTTTAGGCTGAAGGGGTGGCAATTCTTTGGAGAGAGATATCTTCCAGCATCTGCTCTTTCAGCGCAGATGTTTGCCGTGCTAGGAGCCACGTCTGTCGATTTCACTTGAGTTTCTAACTTTCTCGTCAGATTTTGCACTGTCCTTCGTGAGGACCTTCGACGATGACGGCGCCTTTGCCTTACTTTTTGCGCAGCTTCTCTGTGAGTTGAGTTCTTTCGCACCATTTGCCTCAGAATATAAATCTCTTTCTCAATCTGAGGACAGTCTTTGGAGGAAGCACTGTGAGCTGCTTGGCAGTTGGGGCATTTAAACGCAGTTGCATTACAGTCGTCTTCAGAGTGGTGTTCAGCGCATCGGGGGCACACTGCGGAAGTTCTGCAAACGCCCTTCACGTGACCAATCTTCCCCGCAGGGGCGCCTGCGCAAGTAGGCGTTTGGTGTGTAGCGACACCACGGACCCGAGCTAACGGGGGAGTTTATACTCCCTCCCACGCCTAGCCTTGCGTGGCTTTGCCGTGTCCGGGGAAAAGGGGATCCAGGGGGTTGAGCCGACGCTGGGTGATTGGACCTTTAAGGCCCCCCGGCAGAGGCAACACACCCCTTTGGCCCCGGCTTCACGTAGACGGCACCCCTGGGCTGACCCACCCAGGGGAATTCGGCAGTCGCCTTTTCCTATCTCTCTCTCCCTACCGCTTCGTCTTTATCTCTCACTTTTTATCTGTCCTGTCTTCTACTCTCTTCTGTTTACTTCCATTTTTCTTGGCGGCAAGGGTTAACCCTGTGCAAATAGCCTACCTTGGTCTAGGCGCATTGGGTTATGGCAGTGTTGTACGGCTGACGTCTGCAAGCTTTCAGCACCTGTAAACTTGCAGCGTCCCCTTGTTGGGCTCCGTGGTGGGTGGCCGCCAACGCTGCTGAACAAAAATAAAACCGGCATGCATGGTGCTTTTCCTCTACTATCTGATCGTACCGGCCTAAAGCGGGTACGCACCGACGACATAAATCTCTTCAACCAGCCAAAAGAAACTTTTCCCCACTTCCACGTCATTCACTGTGAAAAAACCGGAAAGCAAGCCAGGACCGTATCTCCTTTCGTACTTGCCGGGTGTCTTACGGAAACTCTCGGGGCTGGATACAAAGTAACCAAAATGGCGAGAGGAGACCTTCTTCTAGAAATTCGGGACAAAGCACAATTTGTAAAGCTAAACAGCCTCTCAACGTTTGGTGATGTACCGATCACCGTAACACCACATCGATCCATGAACACCACTCGCGGAGTGGTATCTGATGCAGACTTACTTGAGCTCACCGAGACTGAACTTTTGGAAGGGTGGAAGAGCCAAAATGTCAATAATGTACAGAGAATTATCATCAGAAGAGATAACAAGGAAATACCAACGAAACATTTGATACTCACGTTTGCATCCAGTAAACTACCAGATTCCATTCAAACAGGGTACACAAAGACATCTATCAGGCGGTATATATCAAATCCTCGTCGTTGCTTCCAATGCCAGAGGTACGGCCACGGCTCTAAAACCTGTCGTGGTCGCCAGACTTGTGCACAATGTGGAGTCCTAGGCCGCGTGTCCGAGAACTGCAAAGAACCGCCCCTTTGTGTAAACTGCGAAGGAAGCCATGCCGCATATTCACGCTCCTGCACATACTGGAAAAAAGAAAAAGAAATAATTACATTGAAGGTGAAGGAGAACATTACGTTTAAGGAAGCACGGCGAAGAGTCGCTCCATTCTATGAACCTACATACGCTGATGCGGCGCGTCAGGGGGCACCGCCGCACCAGCCCTCGCCACCCCTTCGGCCCGCGCAGAGCGAGCCGTCGGCTGTGGCACCTGCCCCCAAGGCGGCTGTAGCCCAGGCTACACCGCCTACTCCCCAACAGAGACCGGAGACTCCAGAGTATTCGGGCCTCAAGGCCTCCCCTCACCAGGCGAGGCCCAAAATCCAAACTAACAGCCCGCACGTGCGGGCATCCAGTGCCTCCGAGGAGGCAATGGATACGTCGGCACCCTTGGTGCCGAAAGAGCGGCGTGGCTCCTTGGAGCGCGCCAAGAAAACAAAAAAAGCAAATAACAGGGCCTGGTGACGGCCCTGTTTAGTGAACTCAAACTCCCCGTCTAAACAGCCACTCGCTTTTCGTACACGCAGCATTATTTTACATTCACCATGAACACTCAAATTATACAATGGAACGTCAGGGGCCTTCTCAGAAACCTTGACGACATCCAAGAACTCCTACACGAACACTCACCAAAAGTGCTGTGTGTACAAGAAACACACCTTAATTCAAAACACACAAATTTTCTTCGCAAATACGTTATTTTTCGAAAAGACCGTGTTGATGCTTTGACATCATCCGGAGGTGTGGCCATCATTGTCAATCAAGGAATTGCATGCACACACTTACAACTCCAAACATCCCTTGAGGCAGTGGCTGTTCGAGCAGTTCTTGTTGATAAACTGATCACAATCTGCACTATCTACATTCCTCCTAGCTATCAGCTGCAAAAACGTGATTTACACTCTTTAATTGATGAACTTCCGGAGCCCTATGTTCTCCTTGGAGACTTTAATGCGCATAGCAGGCTATGGGGTGACTCTCGGTATGACGCGCGAGGTCGACTGATTGAACAGTTCCTTCTCTCCTCGAGCGCGTGTCTCCTAAATCGAAAAGAGTCAACCTATTATAATCTCGCCAATAACACCTACTCCTCCATAGACCTAAGCATAGTATCACCATCTCTTGTACCTCTACTCCAGTGGAAAGTCATCAGTAATCTGTGCGGAAGCGACCACTTCCCCCTAGTTTTGAGCACAAATACAGTAACTGAGTGTCGACCACGTGTTCCCAAGTGGCTCATAGACAGAGCCGACTGGGAACACTTTTATACCATCGCTCGTCTAGGTTGGAATGACATAAGTACTTTGAACATTGATGTTGCTGTCAACTACTTCACAGCATTTTTGATTGATGCTGCAACAAAATGCATCCCACAAACAAATCGACACCCTGGAAAACGGCGTGTGCCATGGTGGAACTCTGAATGCCGAAACGCGCGCAAACAGCAAAACAGAGCTTGGAGGCTGTTTCGGAACTCACCGACAGCCGAAAATCTTGAAACCTTCAAGAAAATAAAGTCTCAAGGCAGGAGAACGCGTCGGCAGGCCAGAAGAGAAAGCTGGCAGAAGTTTTTATCAGGGGTTAATTCATACACACAGGAGGCTAAAGTCTGGAAACATGGTCGGTAGGATAGCAGGAAAACAAGTACACACACTTCCACTCGTAAACACTCAGGGTGACACCTTGGAAGATCAGGCAAACTTCCTCGGTGCACACTTCGAACAGGTGTCTAGCTCATCCGACTATACTGACACTTTCCAAAAATACAGAACAGGAATAGAAAAGCAGAAACCCGAACACAAATGCACTGGATACGAGGCATATAATCAAGCGTTCAGTCTAGCTGAGCTGCGAATGTCTCTAAACTCCTGCAGTTTTTCTGCCCCAGGTTCTGACCGTGTCGTTTATGAAATGTTAAAAAACCTACCGATCGAAACACGAAAAACCCTACTTTGTTTGTACAATGCTATCTGGTTTTCTGGCACTTTCCCTAACTCCTGGAAAGAGGCTATTATAATTCCCATTTTGAAAGAGGGCAAGGACCCTTCTTTACCTTCGAGTTATAGGCCTATTGCACTCACAAGCTGCTTGTGCAAAATCTTCGAAAAAATGATAAACTGCAGACTTGTACATTTCCTTGAAACAAACAATTTGCTCGACCCATTTCAGTGTGGGTTTCGAGAAAGTAGATCCACCACAGACCACCTTGTTCGTATCGAGGCACAGATCAGGGACGCCTTCGTCCATAAACAATATTTTCTCTCTGTATTCCTCGATATCGAAAAGGCTTATGATACAACATGGCGTTTCGGAATTCTAAGAGACCTGTCCCACCTTGGCGTGCGCGGAAGAATGTTTCACATAATCGAAAGTTACCTGTCAAACCGGACATTCCGTGTCCGAGTGGGCACGGTTCTTTCCCAAACATTCGTCCAGGAAACAGGCGTGCCACAAGGTGGTGTACTTAGCTGCACACTTTTTCTCATCAAGATGAATTCCTTGCACTTGTTCATCCCTCGCAATATGTTTTATTATACTTATGTCGACGACGTCCAGCTTGGCTTTAGATCTTGCAATCTGGTAATGTGTGAGCGACAGGTTCAGTTACGTTTAAACAAGGTCTCCAAATGGGCAGAGGAAAACGGATTCCGACTGAACCCAGAAAAGAGCACGTGTGTCTTGTTCTCCCGAAAGAGAGGCATGCACTCAGAACCCGACATTGAATTGAACGGTCAACGTCTGTCTGTCAATGCGGAGCATAAATTCTTAGGAATAATCTTGGACAGCAAGTTGACCTTCGTACCGCACATCAAGTATCTAAAAACAAAATGTTTAAAAGCCATGAATGTTTTAAAAGTGTTGTCACGTACTACGTGGGGTAGTGACAGACAATGTCTCATGAATCTGCATCGAAGCCTCATTCGCACCCGCTTAGATTATGGGGCCGTTGTTTACCAGTCTGCAACACAAAGTGTTTTGAAGATGCTGGACCCCGTGCACCATTTGGGCATCCGCCTTTCTACGGGTGTTTTCGCACCAGCCCCGTAGAAAGCCTTTATGTTGAGTCAAATGAGTGGTCGCTTCATCTGCAGAGAACTTTCATGTCCTTTGTTTATTTCTTTAGGGTGAAAGCAGATAAGAAGCACCCCTCATACTCTACTATTAATGATTTGTCAAGCTCCATTCTGTTTCAAAACAGGCCTTCGATGAGGCAGCCTCTCTCAGTTCGCCTGAAAAGTCTAGCTGAGGAAACTGGAGTCTCACTTGAACACAGTTTAATGGCTCCTGTAGCATATCTGCCACCGTGGCAATGGCAGTCTATAGACTGTGATGTGTCCTTTCTTGAAGTTACAAAACATGCGCCTATTGCCCATATCCGAACATACTTTTTGGAACTTCAACACAAATACACATGTCCTGAGTTCTTCACAGATGCCTCCAAGACTAACTCCTCTGTGTCCTACGCTGCTGTTGGCCCATCCTTTTCGGATGCTGGCCCTCTACATCCTCGCACAAGTATCTTCACAGCGGAAGCTTACGCGATACTTGTGGCAGCTAAACACATCAAACAATTACAAATACAAAAAGCAGTAATCTATACAGACTCTCTCAGTGTGGTAACGGCTCTGCACAGTCTTAAAAAACAAAAAAAAACCGGTCCTTGTCTCACTTTACTCCATTTTGTGCACACTCTACACACTCAAACAACATGTTGTAGTGTGCTGGGTGCCAGGGCACCGTGAGATCCAAGGCAACGTGAGGGCGGATCAGCTCACTGCGTCCGTCCACGAAATCAGTGCCACTACACGCATATCGATCCCGCCCCTTGATCTTGAGCCGTCTCTCAAACGAAAGCTCAGGGACTACTTGCAGAGCAAGTGGGATACACAAACACAAAACAAACTACACGTTATTAAGCCACACCTTGGTCATTGGCTGCCCGTATCGAAATCGCGTTATACAGAGGTAATACTAACGAGACTCAGGATAGGACACACATACACGACACACATAGACCTTTTGTCTGGTGGCGATCCACCATTGTGTGACAGATGTGGTGAAGCATTGACAGTCCTTCACATTTTAATTGAGTGCAAACAATTGGACACTGTAAGAAAACAACACTTTCCATTACCCTACCGACAACATATACCTTTACACCCTGCAATGTTCGTCGGTAGGGAACCGCTTTTTAGTCACAAATTATTGTTAGCGTTTTTAAAAGAAATTCACAGCTTTCATGTCATATACCCGGGCATACCGTAGCATGACCTCTCCAGAGAGGTTTTGCTGCGGTGGCTACACAAGAAAGCACATGCCTCACGGCCCTTGGACGCAAGGGTTTGAACGAGTGAGGCACTTGTGCTAATGCCATACATATCCACCATCGTCTTTTTTTATCACCAACTTTTGTCATCTGTTCACACCACACACACACCTTTCACGGCATGGTCATGATTTTATTATTTGTATGTTTTTACCCGCCTTACTGCGAGGAATTTTATGGCCCTTATACAGCCGCTTATCACAATCATTGTCCATATTTTTAGTTAGATGAACTGGCGCTCTTTGGCCGTGAATCGGCCCTTGCGCCATAAAACATCAAACATCATCATCATCATCATCATCATCATCATCATCCTCATCACGTGACCAATCTTCTGGCACTTGAAACATTGCATAGGCTT
This sequence comes from Rhipicephalus annulatus, assembly GCA_013436015.1. Taxonomy (NCBI): domain Eukaryota; kingdom Metazoa; phylum Arthropoda; class Arachnida; order Ixodida; family Ixodidae; genus Rhipicephalus; species Rhipicephalus annulatus. The sequence continues at coordinate 80,479 of WOVY01006731.1, forward strand.
CGGAATAAATGGGCGAACCTGGTGACGGAAATGACCAACCTTCACGTAAGGGGGAAGACAGTCACCCTTGAATGTTATTCGCACACAACGAGAGTTGCCTAGGCGACCAGCATGCACAATGACGTTGTTTTCACTCACTGGTTTTATCAGTACAGGAAAATCTTCATTGGCGATATCAGTGCCCATGTTATAGATGACTCCTGTTACGATGTCACCATTCGCTGATATGATGGATTGGACTTTGATGTTTCCCAGCTCCGACACATGCTGTAGCGTGTTCAGTGCACTCGGGTTCCTCACGTCGATTGCGCCCCGCCGCGGTGGTCTAGTGGCTAAGGTACTCGGCTGCTGACCCGCAGGGCGCGGGTTCGAATCCCGGCTGCGGCGGCTGCATTTACGATGGAGGCGGAAATGTTGTAGGCCTGTGTGCTCAGATTTGGGTGCACGTTAAAGAACCCCAGGTGGTCTAAATTTCCGGAACCCTCCACTACGGCGTCTCTCATAATCATATAGTGGTTTTGGGACGTTAAACCCCACATATCAATCAATCAATTTCACGTCGATTGCCAAAATATTCTTCCTCGTGTTTATCCTGATGTCCTTAATCTCGCTAGGTACAATTTTTAAGGTACAAGGACAGCGCTTGCCTGTTGAGGATGCATAGATTGGTGGTAGTAGTCTGCTGCACAAACAGAATGGAGTGAGGTCATCGCTGAGGCGCTGTCCTCACAGTGGCTGTACTTGATGCCGACGATGTGATCATGATTCTTCGTTTGGCCTTGCGGTAGAGCACAGGTTCGAAGCCGTCTTCCGAGGACTCGTAGTCTGATGCAGAGTACAGCTTGGTGTCCTCGCTCTCACTAGATGCATTACCACGCTTTGTTGAAGCAATGCCCGTGGATGAACTGGTACTGGGCGAGATCTCCGGGGATAGTACGTCCATCACCGCGATGTAGGGGGCTGGAGACCCCGCTGTTGCGCTGTAGAAAGCAGAAAATACAGCACAGACCGCAAGATGTGTTCCACAAGAAAATCACTTCGTCTTTTTTCTCGAAGATGTTTATAACTACCGCTGAAGGTGCTAGGCTAGAAGGGGACGAAGCTATTGAATATATAAGAACAAGGGTGACAGAAAAATTTCAACACAGAAGTGCTTTATGCACCACACTAGACAAGATTAAGTGAAGTGGCGCAATGGCTCCACTTTCACAACAAGAGTGGAAAAGGGCTGAGAAAAGGGTTCCTCTTAGTACATCAACAGGCCCAGATGGCATTACAATTAGGCTGATAAAGACATTAGGTCCGAAGTCTAAGCAGGCTTGGAGAGAGGCAGTGAGCAAAATAATTATTGATGGAGAAGTTTTCGATGGTTGGAAACTTAGCAGGATGAGCATGATCTATAAAGGAAAGGGGGACAATGCTGAATTAAACAACTACCGTCCTATAACAGTTACATCAGTGGTCTAAAGGCTGGCATGCAGTTGTAAAGGGAAGACTGCAGGTATAGATAGAGGATGAGGGGGTGCTGGGAAAACTGCAGAATGGGTTTCGGAAACACAGGAGGATGGAAGACAATCTGTTCTCACTGTTGCAGTGCATCGAAATAGCAGAAAAGGAACACAGGCTCCTATAGCTAGCATTTTTGGATATCAAGGGAGCGTACGATAGCGTCGTCTAAGAAGAATTGTGAGGAATACTGGGCACATTAGGCGTGGAAGATGTAGTCACAAAATTTTTAAAGAATATCTATAAAAGTAACAAGGTAGTTAGGTATCTAAGCCCACAAAGGTGAAACGGGGGCTTAGGAAGGGTTGTCCTCTGTCACCCTTGTAATTCATGATGTACCTACAAGTATTAGAGGCCAAATTAGAGGGAAGTGGACTGGGCTTCAACCTCTCTTTCGTCAAACAAGGAAAACTCATTAAACAAGCACTATCAGCATTGATGTACGCAGATGATATAGTGCTATTGGCCGACAACAAGGAAGATATGCAGAGATTGGTGGACATCTGTGGTAATAAGGGTGGTAGGTTAGATTTCAGATCCAGTAAGGAAAAATCAGCAGTCATGATTTTTAATGACAATGAAGGTATTATGCTTAGAATACAGAAGGTCGCGCTAGAGATAACAGATAAATACAAATATCTGGGCGTATGGATAAACATTGGGGCCGAGTACCTAAGGAAACACGAAATATACGTGTCGAATAAAAGTAACAGGAATGCAGCGGTAATGACAAACAGGGCACTGTGGAATTACAATAGGTATGATGTTGTGAGTGGAATATGGAAAGGGGTCATGGTTCCTGGTCTGACATTTGGCGATGTGGTCTTGTGCATGAGATCAGAAGTTCAAGCAAGATTAGAAATTGAGCAACGTGTAATAGGTAGGCTTGCCATAGGAGCTCACGGGAATACACCAAATCAGGGAGTACAAAGTGATATGGGATGGACATCATTTGAGGGCAGGAAAGCTAGCAGCAAGATAAAATTTGAGAAGTAATTGAGAGAAATGGCGGAGAAGCGTTATGCTAGGAAGGTATTCAGCTACTTGTACATGAAGAATGTCGATACAAAATGGCGGAAGCGAACCAGAAAATTAACTGGTAAATATTTGGAAAACAGCAGGGGGCCAAACTAAAAAGAGTTATCGGTTAAGAAGAATGTGAAGGAAGGTGAGACCGATATGTGCAGAATCGGCATGATTAATAAGTCCACACTAGAGATCTATCGAACTTTTAGGAAGGAAATAGCCAAAGAAAAGATATATGGTAATACTCGGGGTAGTTCTCTACTGCTTGAGGCCAGGATGGGAGTATTGCGAACAAAGACATATCGGGCCAAATACGAAAGTTATAGACATGGTATGCAGTGCGTGTGGAGAGGAAGAAGAAACTGCCGAACACTTGATAATGTTCTGTAAAGGGCTTCACCCTGTAGTTCAGGTTGATGGCGCAGAGTTTTTCAAAGCACTGGGGTTTAGGGACAGTGAGGGAAAAATAGACTTTAAGCGGGTAGAATTAACTAGAAGGAGGTTATCTGACTGGTGGCTAAAGTCAAGGCACCAGTAAAATTGAACCCTTCGTTGCAAAGTACGAATCCTCAACCTCACTATTTAAGGAAAAAAATAAATGTAGTTTTTGGTTCAATAAGTATTACGGCTTGGTGGCGCTAGCCACTGCCCAATCTAAAGGGTACAGCCATATTCATTCATCCATCCATTAAGTGAAGGTGGAGCGCTGAGCGAAGGGACGTTCAAGAATACGGGGGTAAGTGGTATCCCTCACACGGCAATTGACGTATACTGAATCCCAAGAAGCTTTGCTCCATCATCAGCAATGACTTCGCGGACCAGCAGTAATTTTTTGTTATGAAATGCTAAGCAGCTCTTAGCGAACTTCGGCGACATTGAAGCGTATCTATCTATCTATCTATCTATCTATCTATCTATCTATCTATCTATCTATCTATCTATTTATATACTTATCTACTTATCTATCTATCTATTTATCTATATATCTATCTACCTATCTATCTATATATTTATCTATCTATCTATCTATTTATATATTTATCTTTATATACATCTATCTAACTATCTATCTATATGTCTATTTATCTAACTATATATCTATCTATTTTTATATCGATCTATCTATTTATATATCTATCTCTCTATCTATCTATTTATCATCTATCTATCTATTTATCGATGGAGGCGGAAATGTTGCAGACCCATGTGCTCAGATTTTGGTGCGCGTTAAAAAACCCCAGGCGGTAGAAATTTCCGGAGCCCTCCACTACGGCGTCTCTCGTAGTCATATGGTGGTTTTGGGAAGTTAAGCCCACATATCTGCCTATCTATTTATCTATTTATCTATTTATTTATTTGTTTATTGATTTGTTTATTTTGTTTGTTTATTTGTTTATTTCTTTTTTATTTATCTGTCTATTTATCTATCTATCTACTTATCGATGGAGGCGGAAATGTTGTAGGCCCATGTGCTCAGATTTGGGTGCGCGTAAAAGAACCCCAAGTGGTCTAAATTTCCGGAGCTCTCCACTACGGCGTCTCTCATAGTCATATGGTGGTTTTTGGAAGTTAAAGTCCACATATCTATCTATCTATCTATCTTTATATCTATGTATCTATCTATCTTTCTATCTATCTATCTTTCTATCTATCTATCTATTTATCTATCTATCTATCTATTTATCTATCTATCTATGTATGTATTTATCTATCTATCTACCTATCTATCTATCTAACCGCCTACACTTTGAGCTCTCCTGGCTGTTTCGATAATGGTATTGATACCAAACTTGGTGCAGCATACCATGACTTTGTGAAGAACACATTTGACTGGTCATAACATGAATGTTCTCACATGTATGTCATAACTGTCATGATATACACTTCATGGTCCTACAGCTCTTGCGGTGGTTTCGTTCACATTGCATGTTGCGAAACTGGTATGGTATGACATGATTGAATGGCGAACACAAGCGAGGGGCATTAACATGTAAATTATGACATGCGTGTCATGTAACATGACTACATGCCACGCTCATAATGCGCTTTCGGCCAATTCGCTAGCGTCATATGTACCAAATTTAGTATTACGATACGTGAATCGATGACAAAAATATCTGAGTGGTGGAAACATGATAATCATCAGATGCGTGTCATGTAACATGACTGTATGCTACGCCCATGATGCACTCGCGGCCGTTTCGCTAGCTTCACATGTGCCATACTCGGTTATACGTGGCTTGAACAGTCGACAGAGGTAAATGACACATCCAGACATGAAAATCACGACGTGCGTATTATGTAACAACATGACTAGCTGCCACACTGATGATGCGCTCGCAGCAGTTTCGCTAGCTTCACATATGCCAAATTTGGTATTACGTGACGTCAATGGATGACTAAGGCATGGGACTGATGCAAACATGATGATCATTAAATTCGTCTCATGTGAGAACAAGACTACATGCCACTGTCATTGCGCCAATACACTTAGACGTGACCCGGCGCTCCTGCACACCAGCATTCGTTTCGTCGCATCACGCCGGCATTGTCCAGCCCGGCGCCCGTGTTGCCATATGCTCGCAAGCGCGCTGTGCTTGGTTTGATGCATGCGCGTTTCAGCGCGTCCGGCGTCCCTTCGTCTCGAAAAGTGGCTGACGCAGTGCTGTCTGGGTTACGCATTGGCGCCAAATGCAGCATGTGGC